>CM060892.1:65057395-65274895 GCA_030762935.1 Hymenopus coronatus | reverse complement strand
TTTCAAGTGTGTGAATAACTGTAATGCCTTTACTTTTTTTACGAGGATTCTTGTTTCGAGCATCACAGATTCTACGAAATACTATAATAACTCTGCTAATTCGCGCATACTTCTTGTTTTGGGCTTCGCAGGTTCCCCTTAGGATTACATCTCAACTGCGTGAAAATTACGGCGAATACTCTATATTTATAACAAGTTCTACCCACGCGCAAAACTCCCAACTTGTAACTTCATTGGCCCATTTTTGGCGCCGAAAGTAGCTTGTGGTACGCTTCTGCCGTGACGTGATTAATTCTAATTGGTCAATGCGTCTCTCACGTGATTCTTGACCTAAATTTCCTCGTGGTTCCCCGATTTATATGTCGCCTTCACTTTCTCTTGCGGAGACGTGACCACTCAATATCGTCTTTCCCCTCTTGTAATATACAAAGAACTAGCGTAAACAACTGAATTCATCGCTAGAGAACTCTTGGGTTGAAGTTTGGAACGCTTTCCAGGAACAATCTCTCTGAACATACAATACACAATAAATACATTATATCTTACTTATTAATTAACCTAAACAATGTAATCAATTAAGATAAATGCTCTGCGCCTATTCACCTGGGCGACAACCCGTCTCATAGTGGGTACTGGAATTTCAATTCTTATGGACACAATTATAATTAATCGATGTTATATGGTGTTTCGTTATCAAATACTTCTTCACGGCACTCTGAAAATGCTTGCCTTTACAACATTTTAAATATGCAAACAGTTTTGCACGAATCAATAAACCCATTACATTTGGAAATTTTTTTGCATTATTTTTCTTTGAACCCCTGCCAAATTGTGCTATGTTTTAAGTTTTGTTTTTGTACTGCAAAGTTGTATATTATAGGCATTTAAAGAATATAATGCTAATGTCTGCTTATCTTTAAATATATCCCTAAATGATTCATGAGAGCTCATGTTGAAAATCAATCTTATTGCACTTTTTGCAATCTCAATGCCCTTCTCATATGGGTTTCAGCAGCACAGCCCTAAATTTCTATTCCATATAGTAAATGTGGATATATAACAGCATAGTAAATCATTTTGAGCCAATTTTCATCTCATATGTTTTTAAAGTGACGTGGCAAATACACAGATTTACTAATTTTGTCGCAAATATGATTTATATGTTCAGCCCGTGTAAATTTTCTGTCAAGAATTATTCCAAAAAAGTTATGTTGGTTTACATAATGAATGTTGCAATTATTTACCGGTAGAGAAATTTGTGGTGTTTATACTACTCTGCGAGAAATTAAGTTTGCGTTTGTCATAATTTGTTAAAATGTGATTTTGTTTAAAATAGTAAATAACAATTAATGGATAGCAGTAAGTTCTCATTTAAAATATCTACATTTCCCTCTTATCATACCAAAGTAGCATTAGCACAGTAGTATTTTTTGAAATTAGTATATCATTTACATTTAGTATAAATGATAGTGGTCCCAATACTGACCCTTGTGGTACGTTATACATAACTCGCTTGAAGCTTGGTTGCACTTTTCTAACTGATTTACGCCCTTTATCGTACAATAGTGTTGATTGTCTTCTGTCTACCAAATATGTTCTGATTAATTCTCTTGCCAAGCCTCTTGCTACATATGCCTCCAGTTTTTGTAATAGCTAGTACAGCATGATGAAAGCAATCTAAAGCTTTAGAAAAATCAAAGAATAATAATTTTACTTTATCGACTTTTTTCAAGGTTTTCAACAGCTAAATGTATAAATTCATTAATTGCAGTAGATGTTGATCGCCCTTTCCTAAAACTATGTTAAACATTTACAATAACGTTTATCCATAAAATATGATAATCGGATAATAGTAGCCATTCAAAGAGCTTTGCAATCTCTGATGTAAGACAATAGGTCTATAGTTATTTATATCATTCTCATTTACTGTTTTATGTAATGGGCATACTAAGCTCAGTTTTAGACACTCCAGAAATTGTTCATTCATTATAGAGAAGTTTATTAGGTGCTCAACACGACTAGTCAGGACATATTTACAATGTTTTAAAAGAATTAAACTAATTTCATCCTGCCCAATTGTGCTTTTTTTTTTTTTTTTTTTTGTAGTTTAGTTATTGTGATTATATCTGTTATAGACGCTTAATAAATAAAACATGATGATTTAACAGTGTTTTTGAAACACTGTTGTGGCTGCAGAAGAATTCTCTCCTACACTAAGAAAATAATTTACTAAACTGGCCCACTATTACATAAAAGGTTCTCACAGTCAGCTCACTTCCTAGGCCGTAGACTTCATCATCCAAGTCAGTAACAACATCTACATCTGAAACTGAAAAAAGCGCTTAAGTTATATCGTCACCAAAGCAATCGACCTCGACCAACAAAACTGGAAAGCTAATAACATAAAAAACCAGAAAGAAAGTTTAAGAACACATATGAGAGAGCCGACTTCCTCAAGCAAAGCGTAAAGTCTATTTCCAAATCAACAAAGGGAAACAAGAGTCCATGTAGGTCCTTTTCTGAAGATTCGTTTGGGAGGGACTCAGGTCGGCGACATTCATATTCGCCGGTCTCTATTTCCAATCGGTTCAATGTACTCGAACCGAAATTTTCAATTGGAAAGGGGTCCTCCCAAGTGGAGGAGATGGAGGAAGATGATATTGCCCTCACTGCCAGAAGGACAGTGACAAAGAGGCAGGACCATCCTCCTGTATAAGGTGTTAGCCCGACACCTAAAACAAAAAAAAAAAAAAAATAAATAAAAAAAAAATAAACTGAACCGACCTCCGACGCCTTCAAAATAGAAATAATTACAATGTAAACTTATTCTATTATAAAGAACATGTTATTCTACAATGGAACATACGTGAAATAAGAACACATTGACCTGAGCTTGATCCGTTGCTTAACCAGAACGATCCTCTGGTCGTATGTTTGCAAGAGACTAAGCTCCGTCCATAAGACAGCTTCAAAATCAAACGGTACACATCTGTAAGGTGTGATCTATCACCGGAAAAGGGTGTACCTGTGCACGGAGGCACTATGATGCTCAACAGAGATGATATATTCGCGCAATCAGTATCATTACAGTCAGACATCCAGTCAGTGGCTGTAAGGATTAAACTGTCACACACCAGACTCATCATTTGTAATATGTACCTTCCTCCGAGTGACGACCTTTCGCTCACTGATTTAGGGGATCTAGTTTCTCATCTACCAACACCTTTTCTTTTGGTAGGTAATGTAAATGCCCACCATCCGCTTTGGGGCTCACCTCGGGCAAGTGCGAGAGGTAAGTTAATTGCCAATTTCTTGATTAATTATAACCTAATTCTCCTGACCACCGGAGAACCTACATTTTTTTCTGATGCTTTCAACAGTTTTTCACACGTGGATTTAGCAGTTTGTTCAACACTATTAGCATCTTCCTTACAGTGAATATCATCTCTGATTTGCTTTCTAGTGACCACTTTCCATGTCTTATTTGTCTCTTGCCACAAGATACATGTTCCACACGTTTACCTAGATGGCGCATAGATCAAGCCAACTGGAATATTTACTCCCGGTTGGCTGCCTTTTATTACAGCGAACACGACTCTGTGAATGTTTTAGTGGAGCATCTCACGAAAAATATTTTGTTGCTGCTGAGCATTCTATTCCACGGTTGATGACCCAAACCTGGCGTCGATTTCCGGTACTTTGGTAGAAGGATGAATGCCGGAATGCCATTCGTGCTCGTCGGCGTGCTCTCAGGATTTTCTAACGTCGCCCAACACTGGCTAACCTAATTGAGTATAAAAAGATGCGTGCCAAATCTAGGCAGGTTATTAAGGATAGCAAAAAATACATCATGGAGCAAGTTTGTAGCGTCATTCAATCGACATACACCTTCCTCTATCGTAAGGGATAAGTTAAGGTGCGTGGACGGAAAAACGATTCATCCGCCAATCGCCGGTCTTAAAACTGCTGTAGGAGATGTTATTGATAAGTTTGACGTGGCCAACACTTTTGGCAGTGCTTTCGCTCAAGTGTCTAGCTCAGAGAATTATTCACCTGATTTTCTTCCTGTTAAGGCTCAGGTAGAATCTCAAGGTTTCAACTTTCGGTCGAAAAATTTTGAAGATTACAATAGTCTCTTCACCATGAGAGAGTTAGATCATGCACTATCATCTTCGCGAAACTCTGCACCAGGTCCTGATGGAATACACGTCCAAATGTTGCAACATCTCTCTCCTGAAGGTAAGGCCTTCCTGATCGGGGTCTATAATCGTGTTTGCGTTGACACAACTTTTCCAGAAAAGTGCCCATCGTACCGATTTTGAAAGCTAAAAAGAACCGTTTCCTTCCATTCAGCTACCGTCCAATTTCCCTCACCAGTTGCGTATGCAAGGTGATGGAACGCATGATCAATGGACGGTTGAAATGGTGGCTGGAAACTCACATCCTACTGACGAACACCCAGTGCGACGACGTCGTTCAGCAGCTGACCACCTTGTCTCGCTTTCGACGCAGATAATGAATGCATTCATGAAGAACTGTCAAACCGTTGGGGTGTTCTTTGACCTCGTAAAGGCTTATGATATGTGGTGGCGGGCAGAAATAATACGTTCCCTATACAACTGGAACATACGTTGACGCCTTCCGTTATTCATTCAGGGGTTTATGAGGGACCGAGTTTTCCGAGTAAGGGTCAACTCGGTTTTATCAAATATTTTTGTTCAAGAGAACGGAGTGCCACAGGGATCGGTACTAAGCGTCACGCTGTTTGCCTTAGCAGTTAATTCTATCTCTAAATGTGCTCTCCCTGACGTATCGTCCTGCTTATTCGTAGACGACTTTGCCATCTATTGTACTTCTCAGCACACACAATTTTTTGAAACGCCGTCTGCAGCGGTTTTTAGACAACCTCTCAGATTGGAACTCTAAAAACGGCTTTCGCTTCTCTGCTGAGAAGTCACTGCGTGAACTTCTGGCGCCGCAGGAGGTGATTACCACCTTCGTTGCTTTTTGGTATAGTTTTGCTACCATTCGCGGATAAGACGAAATTCCTGGGGTTGATATTCGATAGAAAACTGTGTTGGTCACCACATATAGCACAGCTGAAAGCGCGCTGTAACCGTTCTCTGAATATTCTACGGATACTAAGTGGCAAATCTTGGGGAGCGGATCGGACAGTCTTGCTAAGACTTTATCGCACACTGATCCGAGCCAAGTTAGATTACGGATGTATTGTTTATTCTTCGGCTAGACTATCTGTGGTGATAAGATTAGACACTGTCCATAATCAGGGTATTCGTGTGGCTGTTGGAGCTTTTCCTACCAGTCCAGTAGCCAGCCTTTATGCTGGATCGGCAGAACCCCCTCTGCAGTGTATGCGCGATGTCCTATTAACAAATTATGGCTGTGGGCTAAAGTGCATGCCTTCGCATCCAACGTTCACTCCTTTTTTTAACACCGAGCTGGACGAACGTTATAGAAATATCTCAGTTAGTCCACGGCCCCCAGGTATTCGCTTCCGAATGCTGCTTCATAAGCACGATATCGTAATGCCTAGAATGTTTCCCAAGGGGGAAAGGGTGCACCCAATTTGGTTACTTACAACATCCCAAGTAAACCTCGGGATGACGGCATACCGAAAGTCTACAATGCCTTTTTCTGGTATACGTAGATGTTTTTTTTAGGATGTTTGTCAAACTACAATGACCGAACTTGTATATATATATATATATATATATATATATATATATATATATATATATATATATATACTGACGGAGGTAAGTGCACCGTTGGTGTTGGGCGTACCTTTGTTTACGATACCGAACAATATACATTCGGTTTTCACAGTGGCACATCAATTTATAGTGCGGAGCTATACACAATATGTCGAGCCATTCTGCACGTTGGCCTCGAAATTTGAGTGACTGCCTTATATTGAGTGATTCCCTGAGTGAATTCAGAGCCTTGGTGATCTTTACAACTACCATCCTATCGTGCAGCGTATCCAGGATGCTCTCCACGCTTTATATACTTCCGGGGTTAATTTGGAGTGTGCATGGATTCCTAGTCACATTGACTTGCCGGGGAATTAACTGACAGATTTTACAGCAAAGATGGCAACCACCGAGCCCAGTACAAAACTTTCTTGTATAACATCGGAAGACTTTAAGCTTGTTGTGCGGAAGGCGATACTTTCGTGCTGGCACGAAGAGTGGTCAGCTCTTCGCGGAAACAAGCTTAAAGTAGTGAAGGACCTTCTAACAAATTGGGTAACTTCCTCTCGTCAATCTCGACGAGAGGAAGTTATTTTGGCTCATTTGCGTATTGGCCACTGCAATTTTACACATAGTTTCCTTCTTAACGGTGAATCTGCTCCATTAAGTCCGCTATGTGGAGAAGATTTGTCTGTCCGAAATGTGTTGCTAGATTGTGTTAAAGTAGTACATATTCGGGAGTCACTACAGAAGTACCGGTGGACGATAGTCGTGCGGTAGCTAAGATTTTTAAATTTCTATCGAAGTTAACCTTCAAATTTCGGATTTAGTTGTTTTTATGCTTGTTTTTGTATTAGTTTTTTTTTTCTTTTTCTTAAAACACCAATCTGTGGCTTTTTCTATGATTATTTTTATACATTAATTTTTAGATTAATCTTTCGTTCTTATTTATAATATTTCTTATTGAGATTTATCTCTGGCTTTTGGCATGAGTTATTTGATAAGGGCGCTGATGGCCTTGTAGTTAAACGCCCTTAAACACTAACCGTCATCATCATTCATATCGTTTTACAGTTGTTCTTATATACCTTTTTAATTTTCATAGAACAGTATACATTTAAGTGAGTGTTAAATGGTTCCATTTGTCACCTATTACTTTGGCATTATATACTATGTCCCAGTTTTCGTCTGTTGAGGCACCTGACAAACAGCCAATACATGTCTCGTTCAAGTCGCCTGAAGTTTTAGTTTCGTAATTGCTTTGTTTCCTGTAGTTTAAACCCTAAAAATTTACATACTGAGCATAATGGTCAGCAATGTGTTTGTTAATATAGTATGCGTTTATTACCTCAATATTCACTTTTGTAGGCATATGATCAATAATAGATGAAGAATATGTTTACCCTTGTTAGCTCGTGTATTAAATCGCTTATCCCATAAGTATTAAATACCTCATAAAAGTCGCCATCCGTGGTGTAATGGTTATCATGCTAACTTCATATACCCAAGGTCGCGGGTTCAAACTCGATGGAGGAGGATGTATTTTTCAGGCGTAAAAATCCTTAGCATTACTTCCTTCGGAAGGGAAGTAAAACCGTTGGTCCCGTGTCGTAGATTTATGGCACATAAAAGAACCTCAGGAATCGCTGAGGACCACAGCAGTTAAAGAGCGTGCATAAATAACTCGCCATATTTTTACCTCATAAACATTCTTATAGTCCTCTTTTGTATGGTCAAAACCGCCAGAACTAACTGATTATATTTGGTGTAAATTTGAGATAATTTTTTTTCAAGATAATTAACACAATGTTCCGAAGAAGTACTTGGTGACCTGTATATCTCCAATAGTATAATAGATTTCTGTTTTACATTTAGTTTTGCAGCTGTTTCTTCAAAATGCATTTCCAACTAATAAGTATTTACAACAATTTCGGAGATATATATTTCATTTGCAACCAAGATTAAAACCGCTCCACCCTTATGAGCAGTACTAGCAAAACTACTAACAGTTTCCCAAGCGTTTATTTTACACAAATGTATCTGCTCTTTATTTAACCAATGCTCTTTTACAACAGCTAGCTCAAATTTTATTTCGTCTAGTAACTATTCAAAGGCTGCTTTTTATTACTTAAATAGTGAATATTCAAATGAAATACATGAAAAGTGTTTGCACAATAATGATTTACAACCTTACACATTGTGTTCACCATCATTATAATCACTATTAGAAGGAGTATTAAGAATTTTTGATCACTGTATTTGCAGCATGTTACATTTTTCTTTCCCCAACGGATGACAGACTATCCACTTTGACTAATCGCTCTGTATCCACCACAAGACTTACTTGTTTTCCTTGATCAGTGAAATAATTACTACATTGTTCATTACTTGAATTTTGTAAAACATCCTCCATGTCCTTACTTACTAGTTTTCCTTTAACACTAAATATATGGCATTAATCATTAAATTACCAAAATTAAATGAACCCTTCCTTTTTAAATGCACTCCATCCCTAGTAAAATCACTATCGTATACCCAGTAATTTCCGTCAACCATTAGGCAGTTCTTCTTCTGTTCATGGTTAATTTTCATTATCCTCTTTGTATGCACGTCACGTCTTCTAAGTACACCACTGATTAAGATTATCGCATCAGACCCTTGAGTTCTGATCTACTTACCAGATCTGAGGTTTCCCCATATCATATCTTTTGCTCTTTCATCCGCTCTTATATCATTCGTTCTTGCATGTATCAGGACAATTTCGGGATATTCGTCCTTCAAATTCATCTTCTCCACTTTTTGCCGGGGTAGCACCGCATTTGATAACCTTTTTTCCTACATGTCTCGCCGGAAAATTTCAAAATCGAATCCCCTAAGATTAGCACTTTCCTTTTACCTATAGTGTCATCCAAATTGCACAGGTTCACATTATCTTCTTCTTCAACAGTCGTTTCTTCTAATTTATCCAGCACTGTTGCGATTCAAGAGGTTATCTTTGTTGTGTTCCTTTGGTAAACAGCCCTCCGACGTTGTTGAAAGCTTCTTTGTGACCGTCGCAAAATTTGGTTTATTACAATCACAGTCAATCTTTCTTCTGTCTCTCTCTCTCTCTCTCTCTCTCTCTCTCTCTCTCTCTGTCTGTCTCTCTCTTTCCTTTTGATCTTTCAGCAGATCTCTATGTTGAATATTTAATACCATATGCAGTCACACTACTGTTTCCATGTCACATGCCGGATACGAAGTGGACGATTTCAGTTGCGTATTTTCAGGGCAAGATAGTTTGGCTCTTGCGTCTTGAATTTCATTGCCTTCATTTACATATATTGATATCTCTTTTCCTGACTTAGAAATCACTTCTATTTGAGTTTCACTCCTTCGAGATAACCAATTAGAAGTCACTTAATACTTCATCGATGAATGTCCGGTATATTCAGCCGCAATATATACACAAAAATGCATAATTTTACATTTATAAGTATCAGAAAGGAGCAGTAATATGAATTTCACTTTTCTCTTTTACTACAAATAAAATCTAATAATACTCTTTAAGGAATCAGTCTTAGAAGGGCTGTGTTATTCGTGTGATTTACAAACACATACTCAACAGAAATTTGAATAGAAATAATAATAATAATAATAATAATAATAATAATAATAATAATAATAATAATAATAATAATAATGTTATTCCACTATAGCTTCAGACTTTAAAGGCTGTTCCGTAACAAAAATATTATCCCATTTGCACCATTACGGGGTTTGTGTCAGGGAAAGTCCTTAGATATTGCAATATTTTATTTACACTGTTATTGAGAAAAATACGAATGGCGTGTTATTTATGGACGCTCTTTATCTCTTGTGGTTCTCAGCGTCCCATTCTATACTGGGCGTGAAAGACCGCTTAATTTTGCTCAGAGGCCTCTCTATCAGGCTTGAGGTTCTTTACTTGCCGTAAATCTACGACACGGGACCAACGGCTTTAATTCCCTTCCGAAGGAAGCCATGCTAAGGATTTTTACACGCGAAAAAATCCATCGTCCTCCGCCGGGTTTGAACCCGCGACTGTTATCGAGATGGCGATAATCTAAGTAAACTCGCTATTCATTTTGGTAGTGATTAACGCCCGCTTTTACTGCTATGGCGATGATACTGATGATATATGAATGAAGATGGAGCACCTGTGGAATACGATAGTGGGGGAAACCGGAGAACCCGGGAAAAAACCCGCCCCTGCGCCGCTTTGAAACTCGTTATTATCCGTTCAGTTTACTAATCAACAGTTTTCCTGTCCTTGGCATAAGAGCAGTTAGTAATCATTCAGCGAGTACGCCTGACTTTTATTTACCTGAGCTTATCGATGTAATAAAGTGTTACGGATAGATTATTAGAAATAGCAGAGAAGTTATCCGTATTTACCAAGAGCGATTTGCTGACGTTACGCACACCATTCACGTGAGGTCGGATTTATTTATATAGAACGGAGAGCGAGGGATAATAAAGAGCTGACTTGATACAGCGGTTTAAGCAAACAGTGAGTCAAAATGTACTTGGTTGTGCCTCTCAACCCTATCTTACTAAATACACCTCAAATAGGAGTGAGTAATTCCGTAACAGTGCATCGGAGAATGGTAGTTGCATTCCATCGTGGTGTTTCATTCTGTGAGATCTACCGTTCCTCAGAGTTTGTCACAGAGGTCCTGAAACATTCAGTGTATTGGACATGAAATACTAGTTAGTTATTTGCTTAGAGTTATTTTTATTAGGCCCGATGATTTTTAGTGCCGTAAATTTAGACACGGCACGACAATATGTATTATATAATTAATTGTTTACAATATCCGAAGAAGAATGAACACATTCTTAAAGCCTTTTGTGTGGCGTCTTAGGAAGATGCTGACCTTGAATACAAAGTTCGGCATTAACTGAATTTTCTATATTGGTTATGTTGCTCTCGGACTATATGTGCTATAGATAAATGAGAAATTAAAACCATTATATCAACCTATGGTAAACATATTAATTTAATCAAAAACCCTTCTAATAATCTAAGAGATAATTAAAAAAATATTTATTATTATTATTCCAATTCCTATAACATATTCAAATGCCCGTAATAAGACCTCGTTTATGGACATCTACATTCAATAAATTAATATAATACTTGATCTGTGTTTAAATAAAGTTCCTCCTATACATCATTTTAATATTTTTAGATAAGACTACCGATCCAGAAACGATCCAACACACCCCTTCCAAGCCGATGAAATAGATTAAAATTCCCTTAATAATTTGCATTTATTAACTAAACTTTTAAAAGAATATATTGATCCTAAATAAAACTCTTTTATGTTTTTATTTTATATTAAGAGTTAAAAAATCACACACCACACACACACACACACACACGCACACACACACACATATATATATATACACACACACACACACACACACACACACACACACACGAACGTGCATTTTTTTATAAATAATTTTTTGTTATTCAAGAAATCTGAAAACGTATCTTTCCGGGAAGTCTTGGTATGGATTTATTTTATGCAAATGTAAGTTTTTCTCTATTTACGATATATAAGCTGTACCGAAAGTAAAAATATAAGCCTTTGTCCGACAATTCGCTTCTGTCAGGTTTCCGAAACTTTCCAAAGGCTGTAAAACATCGATTTTGAGTTGTATAACCGCTGACTTCATGTCGCTTTTTCTGTATTCTAAACGAACCTCTTAACTTCCGTCTCCATAATCTATCTTTCCTTGGTTTCCGGTGAAGGCTTTAAAGAAGGACGCCAATATCAGAAATGGGTGATAGTCGTAAGTATTAAATATATCAATTATTATCCAGGTCATAATTGGTAGATAAGTTCAATCTTAAGTCGATCTTGATATATTGATGTCTTTTAAATTGGTAGAAATCGTAAATGTGCGTTTAGCAATAGTAACTGAGATTCCTACCGGCAGTCAATATCATTTGAAAGCTTGAAATGTCGGAACATAGCATACCATGAAAAGCAAAATTTATTTAGAAATAGCATTTGGACTTGAGTTGTATCAGTACAAAATTAAGCTTAATCTCTTGCTTTTATCTCATTTCGTACTATTGTGTCAAGGCTTAGACAGAAGGAATCGATTCTTTGGGAGAATGTAAAATATGTAATAATTTCATGTACATCGGCAATAATAAAACACATATCATAGTTGGAAGTCTTGTGGAGCCTACGTCGAAAAATTAAGAATAGTATCCTTTTAGTTCAATATTACCTCCTTTCAGAAATAAATATATTAGAAGCACTTGCAAAGAAAAGGTTTGTTAACAAGCAATAGTAATGTGTTGGGGCACCTGATTCCCAACTTTACATTGTTTTCGTGTTGATTATGTGTTGGGCATGTAGTATTTCACATCCGCCCGCGATCTATTTTCAAATATACTCGTGCGTTTATGTTAAAGAGGAAAATGAGGGATGCTTTGTCCGTGAAAGCAATATACTTAAATTGTTTGCACCTTGAAGAAATATGCTTGTGTTTATTTAAAGGAATGGATGGGTGGCAGGTGAAAGGAATACTTTTCAATTTATTATTATTTAAAGGAATGGATAGTTATCACATGTAAGGAATATGTTTTTGGTTATCTATACAAACTATCGATACTTTAAAGTAGTAAACAAAAGTAGGTAATTGCTTTCACGGGCGAAGCATCGTTCCATAGCCCTCACTTTTAAAATGAATGCATTGGAATATACTTTAAAGCACAGCGGGAAAATGTGAAATGAAGCATATTGAATGCATAGGTAATATGAAAACTGAGAGAATGAAAATTGCCCATTAGGGACCCCAATACATCATTATTGTGCCCCCTGACACGAACCTCTGCCCCATTTTCTTATGATTTGGCAACGTTGGTGCCTCACCAAAAACTTCCTGCTCATAGCATAAGTTGTCCTGTGGTAGGAGAAGCCATCTTAACATAGGGGAATATTAGTAAACCAGTAGAAAGGTAGAGTGCTGATTTTGTTGATCACAACCATTAAATACAAATGAAAACCACTGCAGGATGCTATGATTTCCCTTCCTTGCATGTTGGACCTGTGCATGTTTGGGGATATTTTTGGCACACATTTCATGTAATACATTAAGAAAATGGGCCAACTTCCGAACCCTATGATAATTGTTTTGCCTGCAAAATTCTTACAGATTTTGGTAATTGTTATATCCAGGGTAATCCTGAAGGAATAAGAACATATAAAGTATATGATATTGCTCTGCGAATTCAGCTGCCTGTCTTTGCTACCTCACATATAGTGAAGTAATACCATTATGAAGTATTATCTGCCAAGAGTACTAAAAATCTGATGTGTTCCATTCACATGACCTTTTCTATATCTGCAACAAATTATTGTTCAAAAGCTCATGCTTCTATTTACTTTCTGCTAATCGAGAAAAATTAGCAGAAATAGTCGTATTACTTACTTCGTTGTAAGTAGAAGCGAAATAAGGGAGTGCTATTGCCTAAGTGATAGTCAAAAGTTGGTTGCTATGTGACCAAAGTTCCTTTGATTGTATGGACAGGAATTGCTAAATTCCGTATGAGAAATGTATGTCAAAAGTTGGTTGCTATGTGACTGAAGTTCCTTTGATTGTATGGACAGGAATTTAACAATTCCTGTATGAGAAATGTATGTTTCTTAAAGCTGAAAACAAGGAGTATCTCAAAAACGACCAACTCCACGAACAAAATTTATATAAGATAAATTGTTTTAAGGTGTTCTTCATTTTTGTGTTGTAAGTTTTTGTCCTCTTATGGTTTAGCAGTTATGCAAAATTCCTTAAAATTCATCCAGAATAAAGTAGTCTTCAGAGGTTATTCCCAAAAAATTCAAGATTTACATTTTATTTGTCAGGTAAATATCTGTAATATACAAAATTTTAATCAAAACCGTTTGAGCTATTTTTTAGAAAATCAAAGATTTCGAAAAAAGTTCCATGTAAAGGGTAGTTTGGGGTGGGGAGATTTTTCTCAAAATCTTCATGTCGCATCACTTAAATACCGACTTTGGTATTTTACTGATTGTTTTTGAGCTATCGTGTTCACAGACACACACGAACCTTTTTCTGAAAATGCTTTTATTTTATACAGGGGACCTTAAAACATATATTTCTGGTGAAATCTTGGTATCGGATTTTTTGATGGAGTGCAATACCTTCTCTATACACTATGTACATAATACATATAGAGAAAGTAAAAAATTATATAGGCTAGATGAATACAGTATAGGATAAATAAAAATCTGATGCATTCACATGACTTTCTCTACAACCCTTAAAAAATATTATTAAAAAGTTTGTGCTTCTATATACTTCATGCTAATTATCAGAAATAGTCTTGAAACATTTCAACTACTACTACATTTCTATCTATTTTGAAGCATTTCTTATTAATATACTCTTTTCTCCAAATTTCAGTCCCTTTACATTTAAATAAAATGTGTTCCATATCTTCATTTCCGCCACATATAGGACATTGATTTTGTGGAATACCTTTCCTTAAACCTTTTAATCTCTATACTCCTGCTTTCAGCCATGCAATACCTTCTCGCTCCTCTTTATTTGTCACATCAATGTACTTTTCCCTTCCCCATGAAACTTTCATTGGTATATAGAAAACTAAAGATCTCTTTTCAGTTATTTCACTAAATATTTTTTGTATTTCTATATCCTCAAATCTTTTCCTTGCCAACTTCCAGAAGTTATTCACATTATTTTCTCTTCTTCTCCACATTTCCTTACTTGCCACTCTACCCAGCTCTATTTGTGCTACCTGCCTAACAGTTGCATTTGGTAACCCCAGTATTTCTTTGCAAAATTTCCTATGCACCTCATCTATGCCTTCCCATCCTCCTCCTAATCTCCATACTTCTATCCCATATAGCATTTTTGCCTCAACCACCATATTGTACACTTTTTCTAACCATCTAATATTTATATTAGGTGCTTTGTATTTGCAACTTCTAATAGCTGATAAAGCTCCTTTTCCTTTTGCCAATGCAAATTTCTTTTGCTTTTCCCAATTGCCACCACTATCAATTTTAACTCCTAGATAAATACATTCTCTCACTACCCTGTACTCCTTTTCATTCTCATTCTTCCATTTTTCATACTTGCTCAATTTTCCCCCTTTTTTGAACACTACAATCTGCGTCTTGTCCTGGTTCACTTTTAAACTCCACTCTTTACAGTAATTATTTAATGTTTGCAAGGATTGTTTCAAGCCATTGATTGTAATTGCACCTATAACTAGATCATCTGCAAACAGTAATCCTGGCATCGAGTTATTATTTCTCCCAATTTCTGTTAATACATCATCTATATATAAATTGAATAGGACTGGACTTAACTTACATCCCTGTCTAAGGCCTTTCTCTTGTTGGATTTCTCTTGTTACAACCCCTTCCTCCACTCCTATACAAAAAGTATTTTCCTTATATAATGCTCTAAGGGTGTCCACCATTTGTTTACTCACTCCTTTAGTCAACAACTTATGCCACAGCAATTGAAGCTCTATCCTATCGTATGCTTTCTCTAAATCCACAAAAGCCATATATAACTTTCCTCTTTTGTCCCATGCTGACAGGCGGATTTCGGTTCAAACACACACTTTCCCCGTCTTCACCCACATCCATTCCTTTTTGCTTGGACTTTGATCTTCCTGTTGTACTTCCTAAAGTTGGTGTTAGACATCTGCTGAGTAATTTCCTCTGTGCCTGATTGGGGTTCTCTTAGCTCCTTCTTGTCCAGATGCGATGTCTTTTCTCCGTCAATCCACAATTGGAAATTTCTAATATAAGCTCTTCTTCCCTGGGCTCTTGCTTCTTTCATTTTTTGTACCAAACTTCTTTGCAGAGCTCTCTTCTTAGGTGATAAATCTTTATCAATAAAAATGTCTGTTCCTTTTAATTTCTTGGCTCTTTTAAGTACTTCATGTACTAATTGGGCTGTTGCAAATTTCACTATAATAGCTCTCTTGCCAAGCTGTCTTCCAACTCGATAAGCTTCAATAATTTCCCATCTATACAATTCCAAATTCAGCTTTTCCTTCGTTATTTCTAATATTTCTTCTGCTGGCCATTTAACTCCTATGAACACTAAATTAAATCTTCTCTCCCTTTCTTCCAATCTTTCCTTAACCATTTCAACTTCCCTTCTTGCTTCCTGCACCTCAACTCTAACATCTTTGATATCTGTTGCCATCTTTTCCAATTGTTTACCTATTCGTTGTTCCATGCCTTCTATTTTGTTCATTTTCTCAGTCAGGTTTTCCAGCATTGTTATTATATCTGCAGGGTTTACCTCAATTCCTCCAATCACTAACAACAAAGTTATAACACTTGCTAAAACCAATATGTTTGTCATCTTCTCTTCAAAACTGTGTTTACTATTCACCAATTTTACTTTTCTAAACTGTCCAATTCTTGCTCTATACACTGTAATGTCCACTCCCATCGTGACTTAGATCCTTCTTCCTTCACCGCAGGAGCACCTATCAAAACACAACCTTCCTCTATCACTGCTGGCTTAGCACTCTTCTTCTTCTTCTTCTTTTTTTATATATATATATATATATATATATATATATATATATATATATATATATATATATATATAGCTGAAACCTAAAACATGGAATAACTCTAAAACGATCCACTCCACGAAAAAAATTGTATAACGTAAATTTTGTGTTTTAACGCGTTCTATATTTTTTTGCGTGGTAAGTTTTTGCCCATCTCTTACGGTTTAGCAGTTATGCAAAATTCCGTAAACTTCATCCAGAATAAAGTAATATTTAGAGGCTATTCCCAGATAATTGAAGATATACGTTTTATTTGTCAGGTAAATATCTTTAATGTATGAAATTTTAATCAAAATCGTTATCCATTTTTAAGACAATCAAAATGTAATAAGACAATTTCTGCTAATGTTTATCTAGATTAGCACCTCATAGATAAAAGATTAGAGATAGTCATGTAAATAGAACACTCAGATTTTTTCATTGTATTATTTACAAGTTTCAAATATGAGTTTAAAAAAAACTGCGTAAAGCTGCTTATACTCTGTTTATTCAAAGTTCGAAAAACTCTTCCTCCGAATCAGAATTTTCCACAGCTTTATTTGAATCTTGAATTTCACCTTCAGTTCATAGAAATCTAGGAAAAGACAGCATTTTAACATTTAAGAGCCCAAACGTAACAAACAGATCACCACCTTCAAAGAAAATTGCATGACTATCCGAGAGCTACCAATATTACTAAAATTCCTAATAGTTGACTAAAGCAAGGACAGATGGCAGCATAAATCAGACAACTAAACGATAACTGATGGATGTTCTTTGCCATATAGCGCAAGCCCAAGTTAAGGTCATGGAATTGCATTAAAAGCATTAGAAATACCTGCCCAAGCTGTGCTCAGGCATGGGTCTCATTAACATTTTGATGGCCCGAGCTACATTCGGGCTTGGACTCCAATGTGTTAAAGAGAACAATGAATCAATGATAACAGATTCTGGGTGATGCATAAACCATATGCCCATCTGGGCTTACTGGAATGGTTACTCTCAGTGAAGTCTGCATACTGGTGTATATTTAGAGTATAGACTCTGTATTTTAAGGCTACTTAGTAAAATCAACTTGATAGTGAGTTAGTGATGTAATTTAGATTATCAGCAATGTGTTCAATGGTTCATTTGAGTGTTATGTTTTGATTTACAGAGTACGGAAGTTATAACACGGGTGCCACTGCTTATAGTGGTTACCCAGGTTACTCTCAGCCTGCTCCAGCTGCAGGAGCTACAGGAGGAGCTTCTGGGGGCACAGCAAGCTATCCTTCAGCACAGGGTTATGACCAGAGTGGTTATAGTCAAACAAGCTCTTGGGGCCAGCAACAGAGCTATGGAAATTATGGCACCAGTAGTGATTCAACATCGTATCCTCAGCAAGGTAATTGGCAGTCATTGTATTTGTACTTTGATACCTATGGATCCCCAAGTTTTTATTTTAGAAGAAACTGCTAATACAAAAGTTTTAATTTAATTAAGTGTTTTCATTTAAAATTCTGAAGTCTCCCCCAACACCACAGTTGGGGCACACTCTACCTCCCATAAGAATAAAAAAATTCAACACCTAACTTGAGTTATTCATGTAAAACCTGTAGCTAATATTTCATACTTTTAGTTCACCCTGTATATTATGTTTGTTTCCTCTGCCATGTGTAGTAAGCAGGGGAAGTATTGCACCAAAAAATTAGATGTCAAGATCTTTTCAGAAATGCAAATTTGAGCAAAATAATAAAACTGTAGAAAAATGTGTGTGTGAACAGCATAACTCAAAACAAAGTGTTAGATAAAATGCCAAATTTCCAAGGACATGACAAAAAATTTCAGAATATATGTATAGATGAAAAATATGGAAAAATTTGAACATTTTTATAATGGGTCGTACAAATTACGATTAAAATACCATAAGTTTTAAGACATTTTCAGGGGCTTAGGAAACAAAAAATGTATAAGAGTGAAGAATGCATAACTGAAAACGTACATTAGATAAGGAAAAGGGAATGGGTAGAAAAGAAACAAAATTATACAAACTTTTTTATCATAAAAAATACAATAATGCCCTTTAAGAATTCCAACAAGTTCTGGCTTCTGTGCGATAACTATTAAACCTTTCACTGCCAATACATTTTCTACTTGCAGATCCCTCTGTGCCATGATACTTTTCAAAGTATAACTATGCAATAACATGCATAAAATAATAGAAATATCTTAAGACTTGCCTTTGGGTTTGCAGACTGATGTAGATGACCCAGTTTTCCAAAAAAACAATAATTTTTAAACATGTAATATAGGCCACATGCAACATACTGAAGTTAGGATTGTCCAAAAGGGCCAGTTATTTAGAAATAAATATTTACTGTTAAAGCAAACTAATTGAATACTATAGGTAAACCGCGAACAAAATGTAGTTGGAGGTGTGACTTACCGAAATTGAAGCTTTCCCCCTACTCTCCATATAAGATGCCTCTCCTCCTTGGCTTCTTCAAGTCGACTCAGCCGTGTCGCTCACTTTCACCTTCACTTTTGCAATCAATTTCTGCATCTCCTTCCGAATTACTGCTTTCTTCCTCTGGGTTTAAAGAAATTATAATTCTGTCCATTTCCTGATTGATGGTAAGGTTATGCTTGAGGTAATTGCTTTCCGTTAACTTTACTTTGTCACAACACTTAACCCATTGTTCAACAGAGTATTCTAAAAACTGTTTTCAGCACAGTTCTTCTTTGTCCTTCAAAGTCCTGCCAATTTGTTGGTGTACAACTTTTCCCTTAATGTCACCCCCATACAATTTTGATGGGGTTTAAGTCTGGGTGATAAGGTGGAAGATGCAATGGAATGAGACCATGTTCATAAATAATGCTGTCGATGGCGAACTTCTTCTCATGAGGCCTGTTGTTAATAATTTCTAACAGTTTCGCTTTTGGCATAGCTGGGTCAAATTCAAAACCGTGATTCTCCATCCATTGTGTCACTTCAGATTTCAGAGTAGTCAAAGTTTTCAAAATTCATGGATTTATGATAATCACCTGATGTTTGTCCTCGAAAAATAAGCAGTTCCCCCTCTACAAATCCTTCCTCACCTCCTCCATGAACAATATTAATTTCTGCCCCTTTCCAATGTTGATTGTTCTCCAAGTTCTTCTTCTGATTGCCAGTACTTGCTTACTGAGTGGCATTGTTGGATGTAAGTTTCATCTATGTATACCATTTAAATATTGTGTTCCCAAAACAGCTATATCGGGACATTCAACCAAAAGCTTTCTTTTGGACTGGCGATTCCATTTGAAACCCAGCTTTTTTTAGACGTTTTCACAGGAATTCTCTTCCACAATCACGGATTTCATATTCTTTGAGGCTGGCTAAAAGGTTTTTGATAGTTGGAACCTCTATCTGTAAATGAATTCGCTTCAATTCTGCATTTCTTTGGGTTTGATTTTCTGTCTGGGTGAAAAAGTTCAGTTTACCTCTTGCAAGAGAGACTTCCTTCTTTTAAAATGTTGCTCATAATACTTGCTGAAACATAGTTGCTTCGCTCGTCATTGCAAGTGCATTTACATTTTGAAGTTTAAATTTTCTCATGTTCTTAAAATACTGGGCAAAATTATACACTACTTACGAAAATAAATATATATATATACGAAAAGCAAAATTACACAAAATATACAGTTCTGCTCTGCATGTGCTACACTCGTGTAGAGCAAGAGGGGAAGGAAGTGCTCATGTGTTACCTGGGTGTGCGGAAGGAGAAGGATCTACTCATACATGCGCACACCGTACCCAATTTGCTCACAGTCTACCTGTAATAAGTTTTGCAATGCTTTCATAAAGAGAAATATCACAATGAAAGTATAATAATTATAATTAGGGTTGTCCAAAATAATTTCAAATGGGAATAATTGTCTATACTTTGGTAATATGAGAGTTTTTATGAAGCAGTGGAGTAAATATATTCTTTGAAATTTAATTTAGAAATTGGCCTGTGAGTGGTATGCTTAATCTGACATTTATTTTGCACACAAGTTTTGTTTCTCTTTTTCTGGGTTTCATTGTGGTATTTGAACATGGCATCTTCCTATTGGGCTTTGCTTACTGTGGGTGCTATAGACATTGGAAAGTGTCTTTGAGTCAGCCGATGGAGTTCATCACAGATACAGACCATCCAGATTTACTAGATGTGTTTGGTGTATGGAAGTATTGAAATATTTCTGTGATGAGAGAAAGTTGAAAATGGACCTAAGAACTTGATTCCCCAGTTTTCACATTGTATAACACATGTGCATTTAGCAGGGTGATATCTAAAAAGTAAAAGGTAGTCAATGACAGTCAGGTTTGATTATCAGTGTGTTAGTTGTTTATCAGTCTTCCCTGTCCATCAATTTTGCATCACAAACCTCTCATACTATCAATATATATACCTTTTATCTGTATATCTTGTTTCTGTTTGTGCCTTTTTAGCTTGTCAGTCATTTTAGGCATTTCCTTCCTGTTCTTTCTTACCATGTCACATACATACGTAGCCAGTTATAAAGAAAAGGGATGGAATACCAATTGTCAGTCCACAAGTTGTGTCCTTTATTTAGGTGTTTAGAAATAAGAGTCTGTACTACAGCACAAATTCCTAATTCACAGTCCTCAATGTCTATGGTCCCTGTATAGAAAATGAAGTCAGGTATATACCCTATTTCAGTCACAAAGCACAAACATTTTTATACCAAATCTGTGCCTTTTAAAGGGAATGAATTATTTGAAAACAAGGTGACCTTTGAGCAATACCAGGCTCTCATCAAAGATTTTGAAAAGGAATGAAACAAGCTCCAAAAGTGTGCCTCGTTTATTCAACAATAGGTTTTAATTTATGCAGTCTGTCTCCTTGAGTCTGAGTGTCATTGAAAGTCAAAGTAGCAAAGATATCTGTTTCTTGCCATGTAATTTGAAAATTGCAGAGTAGAAATTGGAGGGGGTATGTCGTCCAGTATGCTGCTTGGTTAGCTTCTTTACTCTTGGTCATCAGCATTGTAAGACCCAAAATGTAAAGTTCTGCAGGTCTTGTTTCAGACCAGGACTGCAAACAAGAAGTTTGGTGTTGGTGGTTGTCATTGACAAAGAAATTTGTAATATCTAATTTCTTCAGCTGTTATCTGCATAATTTGAAAGTATCCAAAGATTTGAAGCTTTTTTGTTTAAATTGACTGAAATACTTGAATTTTGGTTGTCAAAAGTATGATTTTGTGGAACAAAATTGCCCCTCAGCTACTGAAACGAACTGGCAACCCTACTTCTCTTTGTCCATTGCGTGGCTTCTTGAAGAGGATCATTTTCATTACTATCACTTAATTCCATGGATTCATTGTCATTAATTTCACTTTGTTTTACATACTTCATCACTGACATCAAATCTGGCATTAGATGGCAAAGCTTCAAATTCGCCTGGCAATTCATCGCGTAAATAGACTCTGCTTGAGCTAGCCATGTTTTGTACAGTCTTGAATCCCTGTTCACATGGCCCAGTGTGAGGCTCCTTCTTGCTGCAGAGAGAAATGCAATTGCAAGCTTTTATATTTTTTTCTTCCAGATGCCACTACAAGGCAGAGCGGTGTTTGAAACTGTTTCTTCATAAATGGCAGAACATATTCTTTCAGTTATAACCCTGTTCAAAAATTCCCTGTGGTGCGTAACATGCCTCAATTCGAGCGGATAACCATGGACATCAAAACTACATTCAAGTCATGGCGAGGATTATTTCTCCAGACATATACGCAATGTCCAAGGCAGGTAAAGGGTTAATAATGGCAATCATGTGTAGATGAACTATCAACATCAGAATGATAACTTTGCTGGATGTCAGCTCCTATGTAACAGCATTGCTAATTCAATGCCACAACCTGGAATTGAAGACATTTCTCCTGCTCCCTAAGTGGTTGTTCGAACCAGTCTATTGTGACATGCCATGTGATATTTAATCCTCCAGCTGATTCATGTTTTAACTGTTCAACCAACCGGTGTGTCTCATTTGGAGAGCACTTAAGGCGGACTTGCAGATCATAAGTACTTAGTATCTAGGTAATATTAACATAGTTGTACCAACTGTCGGGCAGTTTTGCTCATATCCAGCTTCTTAGTATATTAACCCTTAATTTGTCATATAGCTAGGACCTATCCATTCAAGAGCTATTGAATGACAGATATCCTTTCATGCGATGAACATCAGGTCTGCTTTAACCATTCTTCTCACATCAGAATTTTTTCAGTATCAACCACATGACCCAGCAGTATCTTCTAATTACAACCGGGACGATGCCTCTGTGCTGGCGAAGCCTGGGTGTGCAGTCGTAGAGAACAATTGCTGAGCTTACTTTCTTGGTCATGTACAGTATACTGAAATGGCCAGGATTGTGGACAGCCTTGACTGTGTAGCATCCAATGTCTCCTACTGCTTCGATACGTTTAACCTTTTACAAGTTTCAGAAATATTGATTGTTAATCACATTGATGATTAATGTTTTATATCTTGTGTGCGTGCATTGGTGATCAGTGTTTTGTATGTTGTATGCACATGTATATATTATCTTATTTCGTCTAAAATGCCTCCCATTCAAAGCAAACTTGGTGGGAAGGTTGGTGGAAAGCCTTGCACAGCAAAACAGGTGAGGTTGTTATGTCTATTCCTTCATGAAACAGGAAGCAGCTTCTGGCAATATTCTAATACCAATGAATGTGCAAGAGAGGGTGAGTGTAGAAACATAAGTACCTGAGAGAACAATATGTAAAATAATTAAAGAATGGGAAAATGTGAGCAACAATCTTACACGACATGAGTTTCCAGTGGAAGAAAACAAGCAACAATAAGATGCCACAGGAAAGACGTAAGAAGAGATTGGGAAATCCATATTTGCGTGCCATAAAAACGCTTTTATTCTGCTGGTTTATTTTCTTGGGGTTTTTTTGTTTTACTGTTTGTTTACCGTTTACATACATGAGAAAAATCCATGCCCAAGGGGAGAGTCAAACCTGCTTTCTCTATGTGACAGAGCACCCATATAAAATACACTAGCCACAGTAGCCATAAGGACCAGCTAACTCACTTCCATGTGCTCTTAGTTAAGCCAACGATTCATCGCACCAGATTTTTCTTTTCCTTAAATTAAAAAGTTTATGAAATCAAAGTAATAATACAAGCTATGTTTGAAATATAGCCATGTTGTGCTCCGTCTCTCATCTTCTAGCAGTCAGCAGAAGGTAAGTAACACTTGGGCGCAGACTCTCTTCAATGCATGAAGAAAGAAGGTGACTGGCACTTATAATACATAGAAATGGCTTTGGAATTCAAAATATTCAAGCTGGTAATTACATTAAAAAAAACATCCTAAAAACCTGCAGATAATCGAGAGGCTAATACATAGAAATAGCTTTGGAATTCAAAATATTCAAGCTGGTAATTACATTAAAAAAAACATCCTAAAAAAGCTGCAGATAATCGAGAGGCTACTGCTGTGAAAGCTAAATATTATTTTGGAGAAAAATATTTGTTAAATTTTATTTAAAAAGGATTCAAATGATATATCATCCATTATCTCTGTTATTACAATCTCTTTCAAAATGGGTTCTGCACAGTCAGCTTTGAACACGTATATCTCAACTGAACACATGCTAAGTTTGTTGTGTAAATAATTCTTGAGCAAATATTTCTCCTTCTAGGGGGCAGTTATCCTTCTTATGATCAGTCATCTGGATATGGTTCAGGTCAGCAGCAGCAGGGAGGCTATCAGTCCAGCTATCAGTCAGCACCACCACCTTATGGAGATCAAAGTAGTAGTGGTGGAGGCGGTGGCAGTGGCGGTGGTGGGGGTGGAGGCCAGTATTCTAGTTACAATCACCAAGGCTCTGGAGGAGGATATGGAGGACAGCAATCTGGTGGATATGGCAGTCAGCAAGGTGGATATGGTAGTCAAGGATATGGAGGTAACAATTCAAACTCTTCCTCTGCATCTTTAATAGAGCGAGCATTTATTTCGTTGTATCAATTTTCTTTGTGCAGTATTTTAATTTACTTTAAGAATGTTAACAGCTAATTATCTTCAGAAATATTTAAGACCTCTTGTCCATGTTGACTCCTTTGAACGGAACATTTGTATAAAATCTGTTTTGGTACTGCAATTTGCCATTGAAAATTTTTAGGTATTCTATCATTATTTGAAGAACCTAGTTTTATTTTAAACATATTTCACATAAGTGCTATGTTATTGGCTGGGTGTAACATAAGGTCAAAATACAGGGTTAAATTATAAGATAACCCCCTCTTGCAGGCCATGTCTCTGTGCTCTTCTCGTGCTGTTTGCATGCCTGTCAATTCCCATCACACAACTAATTCACTGAATTAGCTGTGCAAACTTAAAACACAAATCCAAACAGGAAGTTTCTTGGAATGAAACTTGTCCATAAGCTGGAAACTTAACAGTTTGACATTAAGATGAGAAACATTCAAGGAGAAGATCAATTTAAATAAAAAATACACCCTCTGAAATTAATACCAGTTCAGAGGGGTTACATTGAAAATTGCTCAACAAATTAGGTCAACGTGCAGGCAGATAATGCTGCTTGTTTGCAAGCAGGTCAACATTTACTCTTAAGGTTAGGATTTTAGTGTACCTTTGCCAGTACCTTTTTCACAGCAAGTGTAGGTTCTTCTGCAGAGGAGTTGCCTTATAACTTAATGGCTCTGTATTAAATACATGGTTCTCTATTTGTAACTTCTCTTGTGATTTCCCCTGCCAAAAAGCTTCCATGTTTC
The DNA here is from genome assembly GCA_030762935.1 of Hymenopus coronatus. NCBI lineage: Eukaryota > Metazoa > Arthropoda > Insecta > Mantodea > Hymenopodidae > Hymenopus > Hymenopus coronatus. The sequence continues at coordinate 65,249,780 of CM060892.1, read as the reverse complement.
CAAGAAGGGTACATGGTTCTCTATTTGTAACTTCTCTTGTGATTTCCCCTGCCAAAAAGCTTCCATGTTTCCAAGAAGGGTAGTGAATGGCTTAGAGAAACTGGGAGGTCAAGATGCTTAAAAAATTTGATGTTTCTCCATGTGATAAAGCAGTAGTTCTCAGCTTTAAAATGATTTTCATATCTTTGGGGTTATTAACCAATCTAACTCTTTAAATTTCCAATTTGAACATGGTATGCCATAACCACACTTTTTTTCTTTCTGTTCTGTTCCTTGAAGCTTTTTTTTTTTTTCCCTTCATATTTTAGGTCGCACTTTTCAAAAAAAAAAAAAAAAAAATACATTATATATATATATATACACACACACACAAACAAATTTTTAATGGATACCTTTGGAAGATAAGATGTTGGAAAAAGTATTTTGTTTACAGTATAAAAAAACTTTTATATGACTTAGGAAAAAATATTGTAACAAAATCATTGAAAAGTAGACCGGAAGTATTAGCTGGAATATTTTGAGCTATGAAGCAAGGTGTCACTCTTATATAGCTTTAAGCAAGCATTAAGTTATTTCATATAATATTTGGATAAGCTATTAATAATGATGTGAAATTTAAATTTAAGAGGAGATTGTCGCAAGAGAAACATTTACTTCACATAAGTTTTTTGTTTGAGCAACTCTGGAATTATTTGCTCTCACATTTGTATAATCATTAACACTTAAAGGCATAACCAAACCAAAATTTGTTACCATTCACTCACCTGTTACTGTGTAATAATTAAAAGTTTAGTGTGCTAATGACCTGCCAGTGCTCTTAACAGGAGCAGCTAGCTGAGGTGATAATTTCAACTGATATTAGCCTGTAGAGTCCTGCATGTTGGATGGAAGTCAGAGGGAAGATAATAAAGCAGTAGTATTGAGTAATGGAATTTGAAGGGCATTAAAAGGAATAATTCTTATTGGGGGTCATAAAGATCCAATATCAATAGTAGGAGCCAGACTGTGATAAAATGTCCAAAAGAATGATGTAAAGAAAAATACTTCTTTGAGAGATAAGAACATTGGCTTGATACTTATAACATTTTAATGGTAGAAGAATCGGGAAATGATCTGACGTAACCTGAGTCAAGAGTAAAATTGGTTTAATAATACTTTGCAGCTAAGTTCTGTTTTTGGTTCTTGCATTTTACCATTTTTTCTGCCCCTTTATAATTTAATGAACAAACTACATCATAACTTAATGTTTTTGGTGCTTGCACTAAAAAAGGTAGAGTTTAAAAATGTCATGATTTTGATAAAAGTTGCATAACACTTTCCACTTCTATATATTTTCTAAAAGACCTAAAACACCCCATCTCCATCTATGTTTTTCTTCCATTTAGTGTGAAAGGTGATGACAAAAGAAAACTTGAAAGAGTTGCTTAAAATGTATTCTTTATTATATTTTTTTTTCATTTGAATTTTATTGATTTTTGTATTTCATGATTAAAATAGCCCAACCATCTCTGGGGAAGGCTTCTGAGCAAACTTAAGCAGTCTTTTGTGCCCATATAAAATAGAACACTGAGAACCACAGGAGTTAAAGAGCGTGCTTAAATAAAACTTCATTTCAATCTCTGGGGTATCTAAAGAAAGTACAAAAAGAGGGGAATTTTTGAGGGGGTTGCCTCAAAGCATGAAGTGGGAACAGAGGAGTGGAACTTTTATACTTACATGTATCATTTTGACTCAACCGACCCAAAATGAAATTCAAATTCATTTATATCACTGATCTTTGGCTGTGAAGGTTTGTGGTTGGGCAGGTAGTTGAGTAACAAATAATTGTAAACAGATTCTCAAAATTATCTTAAGAATGAAACGATGACGCTATTAAACTCAATGCTTTTGAAACCCACCTCTCTGTTTTTGTCATCAAAGCATTACTTTTACATCTGTTATGTGAAGCAGCTGTTAATATTGGCAATACTGGGAGCAATTAGCACACACGTACTAGCACTAATCATGAGTGTGCCTGCTAAGTGTGCCTTCCAAATCTGTCACTGTGTTACCAGCTGCGTTTATAAGGACCCTGTGGTCACAGTTGCTATTGGTCTATGCACAGGTGAAATTTATTTTGGAATTTTGTACATGTGTTAATTTTAATTTTAGTGTCTGTAAGTCTTCTTATATTGAGCTCTGGTCCATCAATACAAGGAAGAAATCAGCTCTTATAAAAGCCAAACCCAAGCTTAATGAATACTTGATCCTGTATACATATATTTAATGCTGCGTAAATGTTCTATCTACCTAACCCTTCAATCCTGCTGCAGAAAATAGTTATTCAATATAGACGAACAAAAATGTAACATTTTTGCATGAAATGAAATGTAAATGTCTCACTCTTGGATAAAACTGATCTGCTCTTTCCTTCCTTTCTTTCTTTTTCTTTTCTTTTTCTTTTTTTCTTTTTCCCCTCTCCCTCTTAGTGCTTTGATAATGTTTCAGATAATGAATAAGTTGCATAACCTCTTGCTGTCAGCCATTGAAATACCTGGGCTACTGCAGCACATAAATAGTTATTTTAAGTCAATGGATAAAAAAGCGAAAACAAAAAAGATATTTTTGCTGATTTTTATTCTATTCCTTAACCCTTATGAGTCTTGCGATGCCATAGAAAGAACATGAAATTTAAAGACTAACAGACATTCTCCAATTTTTAAACATTTGATTACTGCTGTTCCCTTTGTTTAATGAATTGTGTAATATAGTTTCTGCAAAGGTTTGTCTGTAATAAAATGAATAAGATAGAAAACTTTTATAAGAATAGTTGGAGTACCCACTAGTAGATAAGATGGTAGTGAAGTCATGTGAAACTAAGATATTTTAAGATAAATTGAAACCATATGTTTGAGGAAACTATGTTACATAATTACTTCTAACTTAATTTTGTTTTTAGGTGGCTCTGGTGGAGGTGGGGGCTATGGTGGTGGCCCTGGCGGTGGTCGTGGTGGTGGTGGTGGATATGGGTAAGTAAACATTTTTTCTAATGGGATTAACCAAATTAGTTGGGAGTGCAGATTATCCACACTAAAGGTTCATGCTGGGAATGACAAATTAAATTTTAAATTAAAGCTACTAAAATAAACTTTTGCAAGTCTGTATAGTAATTTTCATTATCATTGTCCTTTGGGAAGTGAAATAACCAGGAAAATATCTTTGCATTTGATCTGTTTCCTGTACAGTTTGTGTTAAGAACATCAGGATGAGATTGCCATTTAAGGAGTGAGTATCCATATGATAAAAGGTTGGAAAAAAGATAAAAAAAAAAAGAATGAGTGAGCAATGAAGAGATGAATGTTCAAGACAAAAAGCTCTACAACATCACTAAAAGGTGATTTTACCTGTGAAATAATAAATTCAAATCAAATATCAGAACCATTGGTTGAGAACACATACTTCGAATTTAAACAAAATATTCATGGAATGATAAGGTCAGATTTTATGTTCACCAAGAATGTAAAAACTTAGATAATCTCTGAAATACAAACAACTATGATTTTGTTGTATGCTCTTCTATGTTAGCCTTTTAAGTGGTGCAAAATGAAAAATCAGGGAGTGTTATAAATTATAAAAATATTAGATAGAATAAGGTTTCCAAATCTTAAGCATGTGTCTAAACTGAAGTGCACATTAAGCAAGTAATGTTGCATGCCACCAATGAAGCATAAACTGCAGGAAAGCACAAGGTATTGAGGTTATATCCTGTTTTTATACAGTAGGTAATGCAAGTTTGCATTTATTTGGAAAGGTTGATTTGCAGCATTCCCTTCTCCATTTTTTGGTCTGATATAATTTAAAACCGTAACATTTATGTATTTGAAGGATTGCCAATGTATTGAAAACTTCAATATATAGATCATAAAGGATCCATGAAAATGTATAATAAAATGCAGCCATGTGAAACAATATCTTAGCAATATGTTAAATAACTGTATTATGGTCTGGATGCTACATCTCCATGAACAGTCAAAACGTTTTCATTAATAAGTTCTGTGTACTTTTAGTATTTGATGATACATTTAAGGATTTGATTATAAAGGTATACATTATGTACCAATGTGTATAGCCTTGAGAAAGAATGATGGTAATGTTTGTTGCTGATTTATAATGCGTGTACCAAATGTATGAAGCCAAAATTATTTGTTACCAAGAACTAAGAACATGCTTGTTATTTCATACAGTATCTATGTCTACTTTATATAGTTGTACATACAAGTGACTGAAACAGCGAGTTGGAACCTAAAATGACAGTTTAGGCAACTGTGCAAAAACAATCCAGCCAATTATGATAATTAAATTTTTTGTCCTGCGTTAATGGAAGGTTTATGTGCTTAACCTCAGTAAGAAAGAGGGGTTAGTGTGTGTGTGTACTGCTAACAAAAGTTTACAGGAGGTAAATGCTTCCAGAATAACCAGATAATCATACTATGAATATACTTTCAATCAATAAGTAATTTTCTTTTAATTCTGCACTTCTGTCCCAAAAGTGCGGCAACTCATTTAAAGTAAAAGAAATTGCCAGAATTATTTACCTTCTTATTTAAAAATTTTCTATATATACAATACATGTTTGAACTTGGTAAAATCATAATGTGAACTTATTAATTTTCTTAGTTGGTGAATTAGCTATTCTGTATCAGTATCTATTAAAGATACTGTAACATAAATTGGAGAAAACTAAAAATGAATTATAATGCTGCAGAAAAGTGGTACCAATTGTGTAGTTAGAACAACAGTAGTGCAAGAAAATGTGTGCTAACACAAATTGTACAGGAACTACATATTGAGTTAAGTTTGAAGTCTGGTTTTTGAAATTACTTTGTAAAAGTTTAAGTGGTGCTAACATAGGTGAGGTAGAAATTTTGGGAAGAAAAGATTTATTATATTTTTAAGTTGTAAATACATTGGTATTGCAATGTTAAGGAATCATGGAATGAATTGCACATTTTTTCGTTCTCTACCATTTACTTACTGTCAGACCAGCCTTAGAACGAGACTTGAAGTAAACATCTTCAGCTCTTCTTTTAAAATATTTGGTATTCCTCATATTCCTATCAAACTTGAAAATACCAAGTGGGTTTGTGACCGTTTTTAAGGTACAATACAACTTGAGTAAGTTTGGAATAATAATTGTAATACAATAAACACAAAAAGAAAAGTTCAGTTGAAATTAAATGCAGAATATTTAAAATAAAGCTCAACTTTATCTGCAGTTGTCTCACTTAGGAAGAGGTGTGAAATTTGGGTCTCCCATTACATATCTGCCAATAATTCATTTTATTTCTGTTCACAAACAAACTCAATTTTTACAATGGCTCACTTAAAGATGCATTACTTTTCAGGGTGGTGCATATGATAAACTAAGTACAGACTGCTCCGACTGCCAGTTATACACAAATTGTTGCCAGCTATGAGCAGAAAACAAATAGATGAACATGTTAGCTAATGCAAAGGACTGTATTTACTGAATTGATCTTTTATTAATTACTTCCTCAATTGAGGGCTGCCATGTAGACAAAGTATAACTACAATTAACATTTTTAAAAATAATTTACAGTGATAAAAATAAATTGTATAAATAAGTACAGGTAACATAAAATAAGAAATGATAAACTTCAGATCTAATACAGATAGCACATACAAATCTTGACATAATAACACTACATTATGATTTTCAAAATTATACAACAAAATTTAATGCAGAAAATGACCTTGTGCATTCATGAGTGTGACTCGCATGAAGTGACAGGTCACCCCATCCTGTTAAAAAGCGGTATATGTATGTTCAGGGGGGGGGGGTTAATTGTGAGTAAAATTCCTCAAAAGATTTGAGTATACAGTTCTGTGTGACTTCAAAAATGTAAAAATATATGGGACCCACATATCAGACAAGCCACTCCAATTTTTTCACCGTGAAAGGGTTTTTCATAAATTCTATAGGGATTGTTTGTTGACCAGTATCTGGGTTCTGGGAGTTCAGATTCTGCCAGATAGAAACCAGGCTGCAGATCAAATATTCCACTCTTAATTACAACATAGCTATGTCCAGTAATTCACATGTTTTGCCTTATCTTCAATTCTTGGACATTTATCATTTTGTAGGGCTTCATCCCTATAAGGTATAAAACACATTTAAAAGACCTATGCTAAATATTCTTGATCACAGCTGTTTTACGAGTGGATTGGGATCAGTTCCCTTTTGTATTTGCAACTGACCAGTAGTATGCCACTTTTGTCATGAGATTCTGTATACTGCTCTTCGCTAATATGGAAATGCCAGGAAACTTTTTTGCAAAAACGTCTCACATATCCATAAATGAGCTGGTAGACACGTGTGTCTCCACTATTGTGATTCTTTCTTAAAGAAGATACTCTTCACATGTTAATCAAGTCGCAATGACTTTCATACAAAATGTAGCTCAAAAACAATAGATGGCAATTGGGAGACGACATTGAGCAGTCTGGTACCCGGGACCAGTTTTTCATGTGTCACCCTGTGCTTTTTTACAAATAGGAGTTACTAATTCATTGAATTAGCATAATTGGTTTCTTGTTTCTTTTAATGACTTACCTTTAGAATGCTTCAAAATTTCACTTGTTACTTGCCAAGGAACTATGTATATACCCTTGCTGATAATTGTTTATAGTTACCTTATAAATGCAGTAGAGGATAATGCATTAAACAGAACCACTTTAATTTTCAAGATTCATGTTACTATTTTATTGCAATCTATAATTAATGCAAGTCTTGAAAATTCACAAATAATGCATATTTGATGTGCTAAATGTTGCGGTATGCTTTGGGTTTTTGTCTTCTTCCTTTCTTCCCCGCGTGTCAGACTAGTTAATGAAGTGTTTACATTGGGTTTGGTTATTAGAGTGGATTGATGATAGTAGTTAGAGAAGCCAATGCATATCATCCAAAATGTTTTGTCAAAAGTTCATTTTTGAGGTCCCAAGTTTGAACAGTATACTCCAAAAACTGAATGTCCAATAAATTGCCAAACTTGGTGTTATGTCCAAATAACAAAGTTTTTCAAGAAAATCTGCCTATCCTCGCACCACCCTCTATGGAAGACTTAAACATTTTTGATTTTAATATAAATGACTTAATTTTGCTTAAACTACTTCATGTTTATTGTGATTATATGACAAAATGTGTATTTTAAGTTCTCTGGGAATGTTTTGCAAGGTTCTCTTCATTCTAAGTAACTTTGCATAATTGTCTTCATTCTAAGTAACTTTGCATAATTGTCTTCATTCTAAGTAACTTTGCATAATTGGTAAGCCACGAGATGAACGTAGATCTTGTTAAAACATACTTTTGTCGAATTTCTGTATTTGCCATTTCTTGGATTTTTATGTTTTAAATCATCAATTTTCATGTGGCAAGTTTTGTTTATTTATTTTTCCTCTCCTGTTTTAAAAGAACATTGCATTTCAAAGCCATTGAATAGCAATGGATCTGATTCGTTTAAGCCTACTGGTTTCCCCCTTTTCCTGCAAAGAATAGTAGAATAATACTATTTCTGCAAGTAATGTCAACCTCAATTATCATGAAGGAGATAGAAGAAAAGGCATTTGAAAGAGATGTATGCAGAAAAGTTGCTAGAGATCATATGAACAGTATGCATGAGATTTTAATTTTGTAGTTACCATCCACATTTTACTCAAAATTGAGTAATATTATTTGCTGTACATTGAATAAACCTGGTAACAAAAGTGGGCTATTTTGCAAATATAGCCTAATGAATATACCGCAAATAAATGGAAGAAAAACTACATACATATTTTTTTATCTCTGAATTATCATCAAAAGTTTCAATTTGTTTCTACTGGGTTCAGTGGTTGTGGTCACCGAGCAAAAGTGTGTCACTTGCCAAGCCAGGCAACTGCAGAAACAATTTGTGGTGCATCAGCTAATTTCAAACTTGTTAACTTTGTTGATTACCACAGCACCTTTCTTCCCTCTTTGGAATTTCAAAATCTTTGATATAATTAACAATATTGAAGGTATCAAGGTCCTATTCATATTTTATACTTAATTGTTAGTGCCACTTCATTAATTTATTAGCATTTATAGTTTGCAAAAGAACTTCATGTGTTGAGAATTGATGTAGGTTTTGCTGGAGAAGTTATGTTGATTGCTGCAAAAATATTTTCCTGGTAGAATTCACAGTATGAAATGCATTGAGGAGTTTGTAATTTATTGTTTTCTGATTGAGTGTGTGATGCCATTAATAAAATGGTGTTTTTTAAGTCTCAACAGGTGCTTTTTTTAATGTTATTGAAATTTTGACTTGGACAAAAAAATGGTATTAGTAATAGTCACAGTAATTGCCTAAAAGGTATATGCAATAATTAAAACATCTAGACAGTCAGGTGTCAGTGTTCTTAAAAGTTACAGTAATTGCCTAAAGGTATATGCAGTAATTAGAAAGACTAGATAGTCAGGTGTCAAGTGTTCTTACGAATGTACACACTAAGTGGTTAATATTCTGAGAAGAAAGAGGATTCTCACTCACAACTGATTGTTCCCCTTGGTAAATAAATGGGGAAGGTGTAAAGAAATGGTTAGCAAAAGTGTTTTTAGTGTGATTCATAAAGGAACTCGGGTGCACATGAAAATGTGAAGTATCATTTTCTTTAGTAAGAGCCCACATTAATCATGGGCATTACAAGGTACATGGTTGTGGTGAAACAAAAAAAAAACAAAGAAAGAAAGAAAAAAAATATATTTTTTTTTTTTTTTAACAAAAATGGTTTTGTATTTGGAAACTTGGTAACATGCTGAACTTCAGCATTAAGTGCTCTGGGTCTATGAAATCAAATTTCATAAGGTATGAAGTAATGGTAAAAATTTCCACTCTGAGAGTACCTTAAGCATAATATGGCATAAAGATGTAAAGTGTAGGGTTGACGTGGACTAAACCCATTTACATGCTGACAGTCCCACAATTTGACTGTTGTTCCTCCTAGTACATCCTCACCATATTGGCTTGTTTCTAGAGCACCTCCTTGGCTTAGTGAAAAATATGTAAAACATCAAAAGGTATCATGTGTAAAGCCTGTATATAGAAACAAATGCATTATACATTAAATTCTTAATTTATAAGTAAGAAAAAATTTTGATCTTGTGCAGATTGACACAGAACCCCTTCTGTCATAGAGAACAAAATATCAGCAAATTAATCTTGTTATTGACTAAAACTTTTCATTCTCTTTTTATTGGAAGTGGACTGCAACATTTGCCTTTTTGTAATTAAGAAAATCATGCAAAATTTTTGACTGAAGGTTTTAGAAAAAATTACTTTTCAAAACATTGTGCAGCTATTTGTTTAAAGCATTTCCTATAAAAAGCCCTGGTTGCATAAATTTTGCCAAAATGGACCATCATTATTCCCATTCCCAAATTCCTCAAATATGACTGAAAGACAAGAGGACGGCTGCAAGTTTGTAACCAGGTGGTTGCAGCAGTGACCGCAGTGGTGCGGCCCAGTTACTCCAGCAAATCTTCAAGTGAGATGCAACGTACTGATTCACTGTATTGCTTCTGTTTTAGCAGTGGAGGCAGGGGTGGTTATAACAAAGGTAAACGCGCCAGGATACAAACCTGGTGCCAGTTATTTGTTTTAATTTTTTGGATTCCTGTTACTACACTTCATAAGTCTGTTTTCACTACAGTTTGTAGATTAAACTAGTTTAAATTGGCAGATTGTTAAATGGCTTTTAGCATCTAGGTACTTTTGATAATCATTAATAGTTTTGTTTATCTGCTGTAAAGATGTTACAAATTTTTTATTTTTTTTTTTAATAGCTTGAAGTTAGAACTTTAACAACAAATGGTTACTGGGGCTCAATTGGAAAATATTGGCAAATGGTGTATTTGTAAACAAAATGTAGTTTTCATGAGTAGTGTGCAACTTTATTTTACTGTCAAAATTTATATTGTCTTCAAGCTTTTGTGAAAACAGACTACATGAAAGGATTTTCAGCATCTGATCTCTAAAATATTACAATTCTTTTTGACATCTTACTTTCTCCCCCCCTTTTTTTTAACGTTGGATTTCTTCTTTCTGCTCTTTTAATTATGGAGTTAGTTGATAGTAGTTTAATAAACTAGCAAACCTAAGTTTTGTTGAAAATACAAGTTATCCTTTGTTGATTTTTCAGTAGTAGCTCTCCCAATTTCATTCTAGTAAAGAGACAGATGTAATGCTGATCCTTTCATGATCTCCGTTGATCAGCCATCTGGTTCTACGATCTTGTTTGTGCAAAGCATATGCAAATATCAAATTGCTTGGTAATATTAACAAAAATGTTAAATGAGCTCAAATGGGCTGCGTAGTATAAAAATGGTAACCTGTGGACATTCCCACATGGGTGGCACAAAATGGATTGAATCCAACCAGAAGGGATAATCATGGTGAAAATGTTAATAAAACACTTAAGTTTAAATGTTAAAATAGCATTCTATGTACAGTTCACTCAAGAGTTGCGCTGATAAGTCATTGTAAACACTATTAGTTGGAAAACATTACAATTGCACAGCTAAAAATCAATAAATCATAATAATGAATTAAAATCCATTATCTAAGCCCTGTTTCCTATAGCCTTGTCCCCCGACATGTATTCTTCTGCACTCTTTCTCTTTCCTCCTGATCGACCAATGCATACTTTTGCACATGCAATGTGCATTGCAACATAAGCAATAAAAGTGATAATACAGTTATAGATTGCTTTTCATCCTGAGAAACAGGTTTAAACAAGCATCCTCCCATCTATTTTTATAAGAATTTACATGCATTCCAGAAGCATTAAACTCTAATGTATTTAATTTTATATGTTATGAAAGTATAAAGTTTACAATTCTCTTTGACTATATTTAGATAAATTATGTGTTTATTGCCCAACAGACTATTCCAAGACTGCAGTCATGAAAGGTGACTGGAACATGTGACAGTTGAAGTTCTATGGGACATAGTTATATGGAACAAACTTTAGGTTACTGTTGAAGCCTTACCTTATTGCATGCAGAATTGCCGTAATGGTTAAAATATGTGCAGTTGAATGTTAATATTCAAAATATGTAACTCTTTTTCTTTTTAATAAAATTGTAAAATGGAAATCAGCTCAACTCTTAAAGAAACTGCTAACATTTTAGTGTTAAGAAATGAATGTTTGGATAGTAAAAAAAAAAAAAAAAAACAGTGAGTACTCTGAAACTTTTTACACTGCACATGCAACTACAGTATATGGGTTTTGCTTCATTGCAAAAACTGTAAAACTATAGCCTTTTGATAACTAGGTAGGTTACATCTTGTCTAAAAATGCCAATGCTAAGGCGTTCACTAAAAGAATAATGGATTATTTGTTAATAGCATGGAGAACATCTTTGTGAATCATCCACATTGAATGCAACAAAAGCTGTACATGCATGTATTTTTTGTTTAGTTATAGAAATACTCCCTGCAAGTTTTCTGAAGTTAGGTGTATAAAAGGATTCATATGTTCCTTTTGCATTGGTATTAAAACATGGTTTAATAAGGGTTATGGAAGGTTTGTAAAATTCCATATAGTAAAGTTTCTTAAGATGATTTATTAAGGGAAGTGTAGCGTTCAGGTGTTGATGCTCAGAGCATAATGCACTGTAACAAATAAGGTTACAATTTTTTTATGACTGTATATAAATGTGTGTTTCTGGTCGTTGTATACCAAATGGATGGACACATGCGTAACATGGAAGGTAAAGAAGTTTTTAAATATAGTGCTTCAGTGATTAAAGTTTATGCAGTATTGTTTAAAAAATATAAACAAGGCTTTTGGCATATTTTAAAGTACTAAAAGAAAGAAAGAATATTTAGATGTGCTTGGCAGCTGTGTATCAATAGATTTTAATTATTACATTATAGTTGTAGCCTTATACTTTCATCATTCACAGTGTTAAATGTGCATTACAGGCTACGGAGACCGAGTTGATATGATCACCCAGGAAGACACCGTGTTCGTTTCAGGAATGTCGCCAGCTTTAACTGAAGATGATATTCACCAGCATTTTGGAGCTATTGGTGTCATTAAAGTAAGTAATTTAAAATCTTACTGATGATGCAAACTACTATGCAAAATTTAGGAAGTGTCAATGCAGAAACAACCTATGTTTTTTAAGCATGTGTATTCAATCATATATATCTGCAACTGTGATGGGGTTCCGCTTGGCAACAGAAACATACACAGTGAGGGGAGCAGTTTAAGTTAAAGCAACATGTGAAGTTTAACTGCATTCTCTGTGTATCATTAAACAATAAAGGTGTTTAAAAGGAATCACATTTAAGACAAACTTAAGGTTAACCTTCACAAAGCTGTCAATTTCTCAAAGAGAACTATAAAAAAATTATGGGCTATTTCATAAAAAGGTGCCAAAATTTTGGTAAGCAGTTCCAGTTTCATGTGGGTGAGCATTTAGATTTAAAAATACAGTTGAATTAGTCATTTTGCAATGTTAAACAATGGATGCTTGTATTTAACCAGCTGGTGATAAGCAATAGCTTATTGACCAAGGGGGACCCAGCAGATGTCTTGATGGGACATGAAATTGGTGACCTTCTATTAGCTTTCACGTCTTAATTTTTATGCAGTTTTAATCAGGGTTTGGGTTTTAAGAGAATGGTAATAGTAAGAAATAAAATCCATAGACTAAAACATTTTGCAAATTTCATAATCAACTTCTTTTTATATTGGTTACAGGAACTTTGCAGAGCCACAGTGCTTGCTATCATTCTTCACTTTAGTAGGATTTTCATGCATTTATTTTGTGTATTTGCAGCCATGAGACATTTTGTACATTTTTAGCTCTCCAATTTAGTATGTTTTCGAAAGAACATAAAGGTATTCAATTATTAGAACTTTTTTGTGAGCCATTGTATTGGTTGAAATGTGTTTGAAAATATCAGCCTGTAGAATGTTATATTGATCCCCATGTGTTATTTTTTTGAGATTTAAGTTTTGAAAAGAAAAAAAAATCAAAGTTAAATAAATGTCCAAGCATTGACTAACTGTAGCTGTTGGAAGGAATTAGTAGGCCATTTAGAGTTGGAATAGTATGAGGAATACAACATTTTGAACCACATGTTTAATTAGATGTTCTTTTTGTGCCAGATTTATAATGCATTCCTCTTGAGGAAAGAACTTGAATTAATTAATGGTTGATCTTTTCAGAATGACAGGAGAACAGGAAAGCCAAAAATATGGATGTACAAAGACAAGATTACAGGCAAACCAAAGGGAGAAGCTACTGTTACCTATGATGATGCAAATGCTGCTAGATCAGCCATAGATTGGTTTGATGGTAAGAAGCTTTCATTGCATTCCTGTGGTTAATAGTGGTGAAACACTGTTGGTCATGTGGTGAAAGAGAAACAGTTTTCCAAGCCTCAATCTTTGAACAAAGTAACGTAAGATAGGTATTAATTTTCTGCGTGTTACAGAAAATCAAATACATGTTGTATATTCCAGTTAGGCCATGTCTTGATATGAATTTTTATCTATCTCTTCGGGTATACTGATTTATTTTGTTGTGTGTCATTTGAATCACAGCAAATCTGTCCACCGCCTTGACATTGAGTTACGTTTCTGCTTTCTAACCCATGCTCAATTCATTTATAGAGAACAACTGTACTTCTTTCCCAATAACTTTGCTTATTATGTTAAAAGTTTTTAAATGCATGCATTTTTATTTGTCTCAGGTAAGGACTTCAAGGGATCCATTATAAAAGTTCAAATGGCTCAACACAAGAATAACTATGCAGCACGTGGTGGTCGTGGAGGTGGTGGACGAGGCGGTGGAGGTGGGGGAATGGATAGAGGTGGTCGTGGCGGAGGTGGACGCGATGATCGTGGAGGAGGAGGTGGAGGCGGTGGTAAGTTCATTGCAAGCCATTATGGATATTTTTGCTTTTTGTACTTATCTATAATGTGTGGAGGAAGTATTGCATTCCCCTCCTCCCTTTCTAAAGCCAGATGTTGATATTTCACCAGAATGAGATTTTTAATACTAAAAGGACTGGGGTTAATGGTCTATCTAGTAGGATCAATCAATCTTGATTTATAATTGAATCTGATTTTGCTCATTATCTGATGCGTTATGACACTGGGCCATTGTCATAGATTTATGGCAGGTAAAAGTACCAAACATAAAGATGCTTCTGAGCAAAATTAAGCGCTTTTATGCCCAATATATGAGATGCATTTAAGGTAACACAGCTCATTTAGGGTTTAAAAAAATCTATTTTTGATGTCTATAATTTCAAGTGTGCTGAACACGAATATGTAGTTTAAAATATAATAAAATGATACAGTTAAATTGCATAAATTTGTGGTGCTTGCAGTTTACTGACCATGCCCACTTTAGCAGAGGTTACTAATTCCATGGATATTTTCAAAATCGTTAGATAAATTTGTGAACTAACCCAAGTTTTAAGTGGGAAGTTTTAAGCTTTCTGTTGATGCCACTTAACTTCCTGTTTCTTTTGCTTAGCCTAACAAAATATGTAAAGTTTGTTAAATTTTAATTTTTTCTAATTTATTGAAAATGGGAAGAGTAAAATGTTTTGGAAAACAAACATTTACTGGAAAAGCTTATACTAGAAAAGATGTGATACAAACGTGGAGTAAGTGATTGTGTTGTGTTGTGGAAGAAACAAATATTGTCAGTGGGTAGATAATAATAATAATAATAATTATAATTCTTTATTGCCTGTATACTTGAGGATACAAGTTATAAGCATGGTCAGTCAGTATTACATTATAAGTATTACAGTATAATTATTAGTTACAAAGCTATTTCATACAAACACACTTTCTCTCTCACACTCATACATGTAATCATTTGCCATGCGCACTCGCTCGCTCACTCACACACACACCTCAGATCAGAGTTCGAGTCTGTACAGAGGTTTGCTAACAAGGTATTTCTTTAGCTTAGCTTTAAAAGATTTAATTTGTAGAGTTTTAAATTCTATTGGGAGTTTATTATACAAAGTTGCTCCTATATTCATTGGATCTTTGTCAGAAAACTTTTTTGTATGTACAGATCTATATACATTACTCTGACTTCTAGTACTGTGCTTGTGCACCTCACAATGTCTTGTGATGTCTTTAGATCCATGTATTAGGAGTAGTACACGATATACATACAGTGATACAACAGTGTGAATTTCATTTTTTATAAATAACTCTCTGCATGGGTGGTCAGGTCTTACATTTGAAATTATCCTTATACACTTTTTTTGCAGTGTCAACACCCTATTCATATGCACTGCTGCAGCACCACCCCAGAGTTCTATACCATACAGTAAATGAGGATATATTACACCATAATAAATTGTGCGTAATATACTTGGGATTTTATGTCTAGAAAAATATCTTAACAAATATCCTCCTTTACTAATTTTATTACAGACTTGTTCAATATGTCTGTCCCATGTTAGATGTTTGTCGAATATTATGCCCAGAAAAGAGGTCTGATCGCTTTCAACAATATGTTCGTTACCTACTTTGGTTTTTAACTGCTCACTTTGTCTTTGGGAAATTGCAAAATTTAATATTTTAGTCTTGTATTACATCCTAAGTTGTTGGAGTTGAAATAGTTCAGTAGCTGGGTTGTATCCACTTTTATTTTTGCAGCAAGATCAACTATAGAAGTGTGCCAACATAACACAGTTGTGTCATCAGCATAAGACAACAATTTTGAGTTTGAAATACTAGGAATATCGTTAATATATAGTATAAAAAGTAGAGGCCCAAGCACCGAACCCTGTGGGACTCCATATTGCACAATTCCCTCCTTAGACTTATGCATGCGTTTACAATTACCCTTATAACTTGGAATTTCTATGCACTGCCATCAATCAGTTAAATAGGATGATATTAGCTGTTCTGCCAATCCCCTTATTCCATAGTTGTTCAACTTCAGCAGTAATATTTTGTGGTCAACGCAATCAAAAGCTTTTGTAAGGTCAAGGAAAATACCAGCTACTTTATTCCTATCTTCTAGTCTAGTTATAATATCTCCAAAAATTCAGTTGTGGCAGTAACAGTTGAGTGGTTCTTTCGAAAACCATGCTGTGTAGGTCTAACAACGTTATTTTCAGCTAGAAACTTGTTTATCCTAACTAGTAGTATTTTTTCAAACAGCTTGGCTAATGTGGACGTTAACGTGATTGGGCGATAGTTTGTTACTTGGGTTTTGTCTCCTTTTTTAAATATAGGGCGCACTATACTTGTTTTCAAACAGTTTGGAAACTCCGCCTTTGCTATAGAGTAATTTATCAAATGTACCAATGGCATAGTTATTTCTTTTTTACATTGTTTTAAACATTTAGGTATTATTTCATCCCAACCACTAGATTGTTTATTATCGAATGTATTAATAATTTCTATTACTTCCTTTTCATCAGTTGGTTTTAAGTATATACTACCCCTTATGCTTTGTACTTTATTGCCAATTTCTATTACTTCCTTTTCATCAGTTGGTTTTAAGTATATACTACCCCTTATGCTTTGTACTTTATTGCCAATTGGCAAAACCTTGTTTGCTTTGGGAGTTTTTGCTGCTGTAACATTTAAAAAGTGTTCATTAAAAATACTGCATATAACATCTGGATTTTTCTCAATTTTCCCATGATTAATCAGAATATTTTCATTCTTTTTTAGTTTTACCTTGTTTATGATGTTCCAGGCACCCTTAGTAATATTATCGCAAGTATCTAATTGGTGTTTATATTGCAAAGTTTGGATTTCAACTAAATATTTACGGAAATCTTCTTTCAGTTTTTTATACCTATTTTTGTAATGTTCCCATCCTGTTGATTTGTACCATTCATATGCATCCTTCATTCTATTTCTCAAACATACTCCCTCAGCATTTAACTTCACCTTTTTACTTTTACAAGCATTCTCCCTTTTTGTAATAATTGGACATGCTTCATTAAAATGTATGTTAATGTTTTGTAAAAACTTTCCCACTTTGCGTTTACTCCTTCCACTGAGTACATCGTCTGCCATGCTTCATGGTCTAGTGCATATTTGAGTTTAGTAATATTTTCGTCATGCGTTTTACGGTAACTAACAAACCCATTTTTTTCATCCATATTGACAGTGATGTTATCTATTTGAATGATTTGTGCATAATGGTCTGATAGATGATAGTTACCAACTTCTGATGAGTACCCAGTTTTAATGTTGGTAAATATATGATCAATAATGGTAGACGAGTGGGATGTAACTGTAGTTGGAGTGTTTATCACATCTTCTAGATCATATGTTTTTAAGCAGTCCATTAAATGTACATATTCCCTATTTCCAGCAGCCGAGTTAATATTTATGTCACCTAATACAATCAGATTTACATTGGTCTGCAGTACACTATTTAGTACACCCTCAAAAGATTCAATAAAATGTGTCACTGAGGTGCCTGGAGATCTGTACACTCCTATAATTACATAGGCACATTCATCACAACATATCTTAATAGCAGTCAATTCCATGACCATTTTAATACTCATATTACAAATCTTAGGCATTTCCTTGTATATGACCCCATTTTTAACATAAATACCCACACCCCCACCCTTGTGATTTTTCCTGCAGTATGTACTTGCTAGATTATAGTTTTCAACTTTGTACATATTTACATTATTTTCCACTAGGCCATGTTCAGTTAGAATTGCTGCTAGATTATAGTTTTCAACTTTGTACATATTTACATTATTTTCCACTAGGCCATGTTCAGTTAGAATTGCTACATGTGGATTAACTTCATTCATAACTAGCTCTATGCTATGTACTTTATTACTGATGTGTTGTACATTTTGATGCAATAATTTAATCCCCTTTTTGGCATGTAATAACATACTAGCCTGTGGTATCACAAAGGGGCAATTTATATTAGGAGATATTCCATTTGTTATTGACTTATCTACTTTTGATCTACCGCTGTAATTAAAATCTAGTTTTTTGGTCCAATATGCTGTATCACCCTATTCAGAAGTCTACCAAATTTCTCAGTTCCCTTTCTGTTTAAATGCAAGCCATCCCACCCAATATCATACTCCCTGATCCACACATTACCATCTACAAATATACAGTTATTTTGTTGGCATACCCAGTCTAGTGTAGAATTCACAGCGTCCACATATCGTAAGTCCTGGTCTCTTCTACGCAACACTCCACTAACACACACTTTTGCCTTAGGATATACAGGGGGTAGACAAAATAATGGAAACACCTCTTGAAATGAACAAACACTTTATTAATATGGTGTTGCTCCACCAGTTGCTTTCAAAACAGCTTCAATCCTTTGTGGAATTGATCCATACAGTGCATGAATTGTTACTAGAGGTATTTTATACCACTCATCATGAATAATAGTTTCAAGCTCCTTAAGGGATGAAGGAAGAGGAAATCTTGTCCTCACTCTTCTTTCCAATTCATCCCACATGGGCTCAATACTGTTCAGATCTGGGGATTGAGCTGGCCATGGAAGATGTTTACTTCATCTTCATGCTCTTCAAACCACTCTGCTACACATCCAGCAGTATGACCAGGTGCATTGTCATCTTGGAATATTGCATTGCTTACAGGAAACAATGTTTGCACCATAGAGTGCACATGGTCCCCAAGAATTCCCTTATAGACATTAGCAGTCACTTTACCAGTCAGTGTTATGATAGGACCTACAGAAAACCAAGATATTGCAGCCCAAACCATGACTGACCCACCACCATGCTTAACAGTAGGCATTAAACAGAGGATCATAAGCTTCTTTAGGTGTTCTCCATACATATACTCTGCCAGTGGTAGGGAAAAGTGTGAATGATGATTCATCAGACCATATCACATGTTTCCAGTCATCAACTGTCCAGGTCTTATGTTCATGGCACCATTGTTTTCGCTTTGTTGCATTAGTCTGTGTGATTAGTGGTTTGGCAATTGCTACTCTGCCATGTAATCCGAACTTGTGAAGCTCTCTCCTCACAGTTCTGGTAGAAACAGGTTGACTGACACATGTATTCAATTCTGCTGTCACTTTATCTGCAGTAGTTTTACGATTTCTTAATACAATCTTCTTTAAGGCTCTCCTGTCTCTGTCGTTTAACTTCTGTTTGCGGCCACTGTTACTTTTTGCAGAAGATGTTTTACCTTTTGACAAGTATGCTGACATAACCTTATAAACTGTACTTCTTGCAATATTTAATAGATTGGCAGTTTGAGTCACTGTAGCTCCTGCTAGCCGGGCACCAACAATTTGCCCTCTTTGAAAATCAGAAAGGTCTTTCATTGTCCAATGGTTTACGCTTGCAGCACACCTGAAACAATAATAATGCTGGAAAACAGTTCTACTATATCCACTTTGTACTCACAAACAAAAGAATGCAGATCTAATTAGAACTTCAGGGTAGGCAACCTCTTCTAATAATATCTCTGAAACTGGAGTGTTTCCATTATTTTGTCTAACCCCTGTAGATCCTTTGTCACTGCCACAATGTGGTTCATTTTGTCCATGATTTCCTTTGGGGAACTTGATGAGTCTAAATTATTTGTACCCGAGTGCAATATTGCAATATCCGGGTCATCCCTGTTTTCTTTTAGCTTCCTTTCAAGATGCTGAATTCTGGATCCTGGATAGCAGTATACTGTGGCGTCAGCACCTATATATTTCCCAGCATGTCGCACCATGGAGTCCCCCATAATTATCGCTGTTTTCCTTTCATATAATTCATATAGCTCAGCAGGAGGGGCGTCCTTACCTTCACTAGAATCTTCATATTCCTCTGAAACACTTTTTACTTCACTTTCATTATTTTGGAGGTTAGGTTCTGGCGTACTCTGTTGCAGCGGTAAATATTTATTTCTTAGGTAATTTTACTGTTCACTTGCGCCTGTTTACCTTGGATTCTTTTATTAGTAATATTTTTCCTTTCCTGTACAACGGTCCAGTGATTTGGTCCGTTTTCATTGCTACGTTCCGTAGGCACGTTTTCAAATTTCTGGTCTGCATTTTTCCGTGTGTTTACCAATATTGTTATGTCTTGTTTTAAGCTGCAAATTTCTTCTCTTAACCTATACCTCTCTTCATTGGCTTTGCCCAGGTCCTTTTTCAGGATTGCAATTAT
Organism: Hymenopus coronatus; assembly: GCA_030762935.1. NCBI lineage: Eukaryota > Metazoa > Arthropoda > Insecta > Mantodea > Hymenopodidae > Hymenopus > Hymenopus coronatus. The sequence goes on along the minus strand of CM060892.1, from coordinate 65,229,567 downwards.
CCTTTGTAGGGACGCGGCACTTTCACAAGTAGCACATGTTCAACTCCCACCTAGTTTTCTTAAATACAGCTCTTCTGTATTCAGTATTACATTACCTTCACTTGTACCATTACATTTAGGTATGTCTTCACCATTTATCACTATATTATCTCCTTCACAAACATTAAATTCACTAATTTGTTATTTGTATAGCACTGCATAATTTTCTTGTTACTCGCCGCCATCTTGATTAGGTGTTACCAGGTCACATGTGTAGAAATGGTTGTAAATTCTGTTACTGAAAAAACCAGTTCATGTGAATATAATAGGCTAGATTCTGGATTTGTGCTAGTAGATTTTGTTTGAGTACTATGTTTCTGAAGTGTTCCTTTTTTATTATTTCAGCTAAAGTAACCTCAACTTATCATGGATGTAACACATTTTCAAATTACAGTGTCACTTATATTATTTAAGTGTACCTGAAATCTGTGATTTAACATGGGAGGTATAGAAAGGGCTGTATTACTTTAATTTTACACATCTGTGATTGTGTTGCCAATAGCATTTAATGGCAATATTATTATTATTAATTGTATATATTCATTACAAGTTTATTTTCTCTATTATATTAAAAATTTTGCTAGTTCCAGAAAAAAGAGAGAAAGGAAATAAAAGCACTTTTAGAAAATGGTCTTATATCTGAAAGGCGTAACTCAAACACAAGGTCTGTTAAATACAAAACTTTATGTTCAGTGTCCTACAAAGAGGGGGCACTTAATGATTTTCAACAAAATCCCTCATTCCAAACTAACCTATACATGGAAGATAACATTCAGTTTTTTCCAAGAATTTTAATTAAATACTGTATCTTTAGGATTGTTACAAGGCAGTGAAACATTTATGTTGAATTTTCTGGGTATAGCATGTGAAGTTCTCTTTATTCAAAAGGAATTTTGTATTACAGGCAGGCACAAAATTTAATGTTGGCTGGTAGCTGACCAATACCAGAGCAGCGCAATGTTGATTTTCGTTAAAGGGCGGTGTGAAATTACATGTAGTAATAAGACAATGAAAACATTGTATTGAGTATGGGAACAAATGTTCCCAAAACAGATCCCAGTATGTAAAAATAAGTGAAGCTTGTATTACAAAATCTAACTCAAATTATTTTGATTTTAATTTAATCACATCACTGTTACAAACTTCTTTGCATACTTGCAAGTTTTGAATTGTATAGGGTATAATACTCCAACATAAACTTGATCTGCATGCTAATTTAATGAGCAATGTGAACATATTTAAAAAAAAAAAATGGCTGCAGGCCTAGCAGAAAGTTCCTTAATGAAAGGTTTTTAAAGAAATAGTACATATTGTAAATCATATTCATGCTTTGGTGATGCAACACTTCTCATTTATGAATTAGTGGTTGATTTGAATAGTCGTACCTTGTGGCATTTTGACAGAACTACTAATAAAGCACACTAAACGCAAATAAAATAACTTGTCTCAATATAACTGAGCTATAGAAATTTAATCATGCTAACACGGAATCAGAAATCCCTACTGAAATAACATTGGCCAGTTTGAGACCTTTCCTTCATTATTGCTTAGCTCATGGGGGTTTCTGTTATCTGTTTTGAGTCAAATGCTGACGATAAAGAGGACGAAGCTAGATAGAACTTTATAAAATAATGAGTTAAGTGCACATCAATATCTCTGCAACCAGTTAATGTAGGAAATTGGTTTTTTGACTGCAAGCTTCAAAATAAAATGCTCTTAATGAATATCCTCTTTCCTGTAGCACAAGTAAATAATGTGGGCATAAATTATATACCAGTGGCTTTACAGCACAATTTTGCAGGTGCTGGACTATACAATACTGCAAAACATGGCAAGCGTCTGCTTTGATGTTTTGTTGGTTAAGTACCTCCTGCCACATGCCATTATATTTTAGGTCTTGAGTCCTTTCGATGTTCATCTCTCTTGATAGCATGAAAAGAGTATGGAATTTTAGAGCAATGTAGTGTCCAGTTGTTTAAAATGTTTAACTATCATTTTCTTTTACTATAGCAAAATGCATATGCAACTATTTCTGCAAAGGTTTATTTCAAAGTGAAGTAGATGGGAGATTTTCTTTCTTTTTGTAGCTTAAGGTCATTTAATGTGCTTAGTAATATCGGACAATGGATGGAATTGGTGAATCAATCTCGGGGTCCATGGAACTTAGTTATTCAACATCAGTCTTCTCAGGATAAAGGAATACCCCGAAAAAAATCTTATCTGGGTAACTCACCCTAAGTGAGATTCAAATTTGCAACCCTTGAATGCTATCCCTGCACTACCCAGGCGGGCTAGTATAAATTTTGTAAAAACGTGGTTTTGTAACCCACAAATAAACTATAGAGGGTAGAGAAGGGCATGTGAATGTAGCATATCTGCAATCAAAATAAAGTGCTTTTATCATCCTTTCTTTTTAATGTGTTTGGATAGCACATTAATTTTCCTGCCTCTTGCCAAAACTAATTATTCAATGTTCTATTTTATCTTATGGATGTTTTACTCTCAGGTTTTGGACGTGATGGAGATTGGAAATGCCCTAATCCTGAATGTGGTAATACAAATTTCTCATGGCGGACAGAGTGCAATCGGTGCAATCAATCACGGCCTGAAGGAATGGGAGGCGGTGATCCTCCAGGTAAGTTTATACTTGCAAATACTTCTGCAAAAGAGGAAAATCAGTTGGAAAGCTCTTTGAATAAAGTTACATTCCTTTTCAGTAGCAAAGAACAAAGGATAATGAAGAGAGGAAATCTCTGGTTGAAGGAATATTTAATACAATCACATTTAGACTGCCTCCGTGGTCGAGTGGTCAGCGAGCTGACTTCTCACCCGGAGATCCCGGGTTCGATTCCCGGCTGGTGCGGGGAATTTTTCTTTAGCCAGATTTATTCCCTATCCCCCACAGAGTCTGGAAGTATGAATGTGAGAGTGAATGTGCGTGTGTTTAGTAATATAATAATGATTAACCTAATGTTCTAACCTACAGTAATACAAGTTGTTTCACAAATCAAAGCCCCCGATATGACCATTGAAGTTAAAGGGGGCTATACAAATGAAACAAAAAAACAATCACATTTTTTGGTCTGTCAAGTTGTTATTGATAAATTAGTATTATTGCAGTAAACAATGTGGCAAGGTCATAACTTAATTTTGTTCTGATTTCTTGGTCTAAAACTAACGTTAATGTAACAAAAGGCTGTATCATATATTACAACATTTGTTTAAAGCTTTAGCAGATTGTTAATCATTCTTTTTTTACTAAAGCAATTACTGCTCTATCACTACAAATAGGTCTCCCAACCCCTGGTTTAGCAATTTTATTCTTTTACACAACTTGGCAATTGTGTAAAACTATGTACACAACTTAGCAGTTGTGTTGAACTTCATTTTCTCTTTCTTGGGCTTTGCAGTACAACACTTATCAGTATCAGTTTGCTGGGTGGCCTTTTCAGTTGCTGTTTTACAAACAGTTGTAGTACTTCCACTATTTGGGGGTATATGTCTAGTTGTAGGACATTTCTTCAAATAAGAGGGATAAGCAGGAGACAAAGAAGAAATGGCACCTTCTCTTAGTTTGCCATGTTAAGTCCCAATTGACAGATGTAAATGTTATGAGCACGCACCAGAAGCTGGAGTAGGTTGTCAATTTTGTCAGCAAAATGCCTTCACCCATGCTTCCCTAAGGTCTTTCTGAGTTGGAAATCTGTAATTCACAAACAATACAAAATTGTTCTGTTGATAATGTATACCATATTTATCCGAAAAATCACTTAAATGAATACACTAACCTGTGTACTGAAACACTCTTATTTTGGGATGCACATTTTAACCCACAAAAGCCATACTCATCTCAGAAGTGTAGAATCAAAATATGGCAGCTTGACAAAAATGTGCTTCACCAACCACAATGCATAAGGATAGGGCATTTCCTGTCCTTTCTATATTCTCTACACATATTTGCAATGCACAAATATGTGGAGGAACAAGTAAATTTCAAACTTTGCAGTTATAGCCGTGATTAAGCCTATTATTGGTGAGAAATTAACTTGTGATTGGTATTCTGCTGACACGTAGCCATCTCGGTACGCTGTTACCATATTTACACTCTGTCCATCTGCAGCGACACATGTTTCATTTAAAATTTAGTTGAGTCGATTTTGTAACACTACATCACTTACTTTTTTATTTCGGAAAACATGTTTCAGAAGCCATGTGCTTCCATTGTCAATTCCTTTGGTCGACTGCCGGCATTGCTTGCTGTAGTGGTTGTCTCTGTCCCTTTTAAAAAGTTTGGGAAAACATACATATTTGGAAAAACAAGAACCGGGTTTTCAATTTTGAAATCCCGCCAGGCGATCTACTCATCCAGAAGTTCATCAAACCACCACCAGGGACAGACAACCACCACAGCAAGCAATGCCGGCAGTCGACCAAAGGAATTGACAATGGAAGCACATGGCTTCTGAAACATATTTTCCGAAATAAAAAAGTAAGTGATGTAGTGTTACAAAATCGACTCAACTAAATTTTAATTGTTAAAACACATCACTGTCTCAAAGTCCACCATATATCAGGACATGTTTCATTGCTTCCTCTCCATACATACCTCTCATATGTTGAACTATTTTTACCCATTTCTCACTAGTTAGCTCATCAATTCCTTTCAACATTGGGTCCTGTATTTCACTAAACGGAAAAGTTTTATTATTTCAGCTAAAGTAACTTCAACTTATCACGGATGTAACACATTTTCATATCTCAGTATCACATAGAATTTCTAGGATGAGAATAAGAGCAATGTCTGTGGTATATAAAAGGTAGCAACAATTATAAATGTAAATCCTTACGGAATCACAATGAATAACATTACCGAACTTTTCACAGAATGAAATGAAACAGTCATGCAAGAGAATGCGCGCGTAAGTTTCCACTGAACCACGTAGGTGTTGTAATGCCGATGAAATCACGTCTCTGGCGGTTTAAGTATTCTTACACTATGATTGGTCAGCAGCCTGACGAACCCCTGCCAGCAGAGGACCCCCACAAATGTCAATCACAAGGAAATTTCTTGCCGATAATAGGTCATGACATATGCAGCAGGTTTTGTGTTTCCTTTCGCGCCAAAAAGTTAGATATCAACAGCTCTATAAGCCTTCGCATAAGGAAAAAAAAAGCTTTCTCTGCTAAAATAAAAGTAAAGATCTTCCTTTTACATCGGTGGCTGCACGTAATCTTATTAACCGACTGTTGAGCAGAAAGAGAGGGGTTTAGTAGCATGTTTCCCTCCTCGTGGCACACATATACTATACATTTTTTGTACCCTCTGTTTCTCTGCCACCCACAACATGAATTGTGTGCAAATTTGAATCGGGTAAAACTTTTTACGACAATATTGTGATGCCTTAGTGGAAAATTGGATCTAATCATTCTTACAGCTAACCTGCTGCATACATACAGGTACATTTCCATATTCCCTTCTTCATTTCTCTCCTGCTGATAAAATGTTTACAACAATGTATTATATTAAGTATATTAAATAAATAGAAAATTGTACACATCATCCAGGGATGTAACTAAGTTTAGTAATATTGAATCAGTTTATTTATTGACAGTATACTAGATGAAATAAAAGCAAACATAGTATATATTTATCAATCATAAAAACCATGTCAAGTTTGCTTTCTGCAGGTGACCTGGTAACAGGTTGTATACCATGTGTATAATTTAAAACAAAGCATGTTCTGTAAAGAATAAAAGTAGTTATTAGATTATGGTGGAAGAAAGTTTGCAAACTTAAATGTAGGAAACATGGTGGTGGGAAAGTTCAGAAATTATCAAGAAAATAGATTGCCATGAAGACTAAATAGCACATGAAATAAAGCATTCAAAAAGAAAAATGTTAGCAGAGGGAAAGATGGCTATGAATGTAATTACCATATTGATCCAAATACAAGACAACCCCCAATTTTCAGAACTTAATTTTGGAATTTAGCATATCTGCTATATAAAACAAAAGATTTAATTTTGAAATTAAATATGAATTGAAATACATTTTGAACGAATTAAGGTACTCTTTAGCTGTTTTTCTTTCTTTTACTTAATTTGAATTTGTGCAGAAATTCATGTGGTGGGTAGGAGTGAGGGAGAGGTTAGAACGGAAATGATGCAGTGGTATATGGGTGATCAGAGAAACATATCTAATATAACACATTATTGTCAAAAGTTGTACCTTAGTTATTAATTCAAATTTGCACATAAGAGATGGATCGAAGAGTACAGAAATATATGCAATAGGAAAAGTGAGAACGTGACAATGGTGGTAGTGGCTGCAGCATAGCTACAACAATGATGAATACAATTTTCTTTTTAAAGAACATACCAAATATAACTCATTCAAATTTGTGCATCGTGAGTGGGAGAGAGAGAGACAACAGAAATCTCTGCGCTGGGTGGTGACAGCAGTGGCAGCTGAGCAGTAACGACGATGATGGATGCAATTTTCTATTAAGACAAACATACTTAATATAACATTGTTATAAAAAGTTTGTTAATTTTGGGAGTCAGTTCATATTATGGACTGCAGGGATATGAACCAAACGGAAATATTGCAAACTTTTTGGCACATAATTACTCATAAAATCTGCTGGATATGACATGACCTTGGTGATAATCTATCATTTCCGCCAGATTTGATACTATCTGCAAAGTTTGAAACTTGCTTTTCTCGCATGCTATATTGGAAAAAAGTCTTGTATTCCAATAAAAACTGTAGATCTTGTATAAATAAAATTCCAAGTATGCCATTAAAAGGAGTAGAAATTGTGCGTGGTTCAGTAGTAGCAGTAGAAGCAGTAAAATGTTACATGAAGTAGAAATTTGGGGTAGATGAAGCATAGAAAGCAATAAATATGTAATTATTTTATAAACTTGTCCTAGATCCATCTAAAAGCTGGTTCACCAAACCAAGAATGAGAAGACAAAGTTGAAATATGTGTATTCTTTTAGGATCACTTATATTTGAGGGGAAGCTTTTCCAGAACTCTGGAATATAGGGAAGAAATTTAGCAAGGTTTTTGACTTACCAGTCAGGTTCCAGGTATCCACCTACTAATTCATCTAGTACTTGCTGAGGGTTCAGTTATAAGACCTTACTTTATGTAAAATTTTAAGTGATGGACTTGTCTAAGGCACAAGTCTCTTGAACTTGTCACAAGTTCTAAAATTTAAGGAAAGAAAATAAATCAAGAGCTTAAATTACAAATATTGATAATTTAGTCAATGACCACCACTATCATTTTTACAGGACGTGGTGGTCGAGGTGGTCGTGGAATGGACAGAGGAGGGTTCCGAGGTAGAGGTGGAGACAGAGGTGGGAGAGGGTTCTCCCGAGGTGGAATGGACAGAGGGAGAGGGCGTGGTGGTGGAGGACCAATGCGTGGAGGGTAAGGCTGTAATTAAGAATGTAACATACAGATACCAATTAGCATTTAATATGCTGAAATAACTGTAATTTGAACTGTGTTTTCATGTGACAATTTTGTTTCAGGGACCGTGGACGTGACAGGAGTAAGCCATATTAGATTCATGTTAAATGTGGCCAAAAACTGTGATGTGTGTCATGAACTTTCAGTGTATGAAGATCAGGTTGCACCTGTGAACTGTGAAAATATACTTTTTTTTTATCACAACCTCTTTTGTATCTTAAGTGTAATGTAGGTTTAGACTACACCTTCGGGTTATTCCATTTTCTTAGAGAGTACAATAAAACATATTAAGTTGTATTACTGTATTTGATTGTATTACTAGACTTCTTTTTAAAGAATGCATTCAGTGTTAAGCCTAATGTATCTAAGTAGCAGATGCTCACTAGATACTGCAATTGTAAGTCAACATGTACTGGCTATCAGCATTTTAACTTTTGAGTATTAAATTGTATGGTCTCAGTGGATAAAATACTTTAAATCTTTGCAGAATTAGCTAGAAATATATATCACTTCAAATGGTAGTGCATAAAAGCTGATATGGCACTTTTGTATGTGCAAATCAAAATCCTTTTTGAAGAAATAGGCTACAAAGTATTTTAAACTGCTGTTTGTTGGATAACAACCCTGAAATATAATAAAATTAACAAGGGAGCTGTTGATAAGTGCATATTGAAAACTAACCTTGAATACAACACAGCAATCGGATACATATGAAACAATAGCTGCTTAAACTAACTGGAAACATTTGAAATTGTTTTGCTTTGAAATATTGAGTAGCCTTTATCAGCTATTATGTGCAGGGGACAGCCTGGGTTGTGCCATGCCAATCCAAGTTGTCCTAACTTACCTCCTCACTGTCTGCTATCCATTTCTGTTTGTGCCCATGTAAAAAAAAAAATCTTTTTTTACTTTCTCTATACTCACTATGTACATAGTGAATAGAGAATGTATTGCACTCCAAAAAATTTGATACCGAGATTTCACCGCAAATATATGTTTTAGGGTCCCTTGTATCCAAAAAAAAAAAAAGTATTTTCAAAAAAAGGTCCGTGTGTGTGTCTGTGAACACGATAACTCAAAAACAAAAAGTCGGTAAAATACCAAACTTGGTATTTAAGTTTAGTATCTTCCAGGGATGCGACACAAAGATTTTGAGAAAAATCCCCCACCCCAAACTACCCTTTACATGGAACTTTTTTCGAAAATTTTGATTTACTAAACAATGGCTAACGATTTTGATTAAAATATCGTATATTAAAGTTATTTACCTGACAAAATGTATATTCTGAAATTTCTGGGAATAGCCTCTGAAGACTACTTTATTCTGGATGAATTTTTCATAACTACTAAACCGTAAGAGATAGACAAAAACTTAACCCATAAAAAATTTAGAGCATGTTAAAACACACAATTTATGTTATATACATTTTTTTCGTGGAGTTGATCGTTTTTGAGATATTCCTTTTTATTGGTTTCAGCTTTGAAAAACTTAACACTTTTCTCATATAGGCATTTGTCAACTCCTGTCAATACAAACAAAGGAACATCAGTCACATAGCAACCAGCTTTTGGCTTTCACTTTAACCTATGGCACTCCCTTATTTCGGTTCTACTTACTATAAAGCAAGAAATAAGATTATTTCTGCTAATTTTTCTCGATTAGCATGAAATAAATAAAAGATAACTTATTAACAATAATAATTTACAGAGATATAGAGAAAGTCATGTGAGTGTAACACAGATTTTTTTTTACATCCCTTGCCATTTATGTTATTTATTACAGGTCCTGTCATTTATTCTATGTCTGCATTTCCTGTCATTTTCCATGTTGGCAGCATTGATTTACATTGAAATGCATTCACTTATCTCCATTTTCTGCTAAGTTGCCAGTGCTCAGATGTGTCAATTGCTACATATTTTTTGCAGAAGCCTGTGGTTTACTTAATTGTATCATAGTTTCACCTAATACAAGCACAATTAGTAATGATTTGCAGCAACACAAGTGCTTTTGTGTTGCTGTATCATGGAGGTGAAGAAAGCTGATAGAAAATATTTTTTCTACTCATATACTGAAATGTGTTCATTTACTGTTTAAAATCTATATCGAAAAGCACTTCATTTCAATATAGATTTTCATGCTGCCCTACTAATGGCTGTTCACTGCCTGCTAATCTGAATAAGATTACTGAAACATCTTATGTGTACAATAACCTCTAGGAATATTAAATTACATATATGAATTATAAGAATATAAATTATCCAAATCTTAACTCATATTAAAAGTCATGACATTGGCATCACAGAGACAAGGAAATCAATAACCCAGGGCATGCACACTAGCTCTACTTCCAGCCAAGATCACTCAACTCGCTAATTTCTTATTCTCCATGTCATGAATTTATCTTTTTTGATTTCTATGGAAATTGTTAACATTACTATATCTCTGCTATATCTGTAGGCGTGAAACTAAATTCCATATAATTATAACTAGGCCAAAATACCTCATTCTCCATCTAGAATCAAATTTCATTTATCAACACAAGCATACAATATGCATAGCAGTTAGTGGGATTCATCTTTTATATGTAGGATAACTAAATGTTAAATATTTATTGTATATCTACATTTAGAAAAAATTATGTATGCAACTCTCATATAATGATTATAATATTAGTGAATACCTCTCATATCCTTATAACTACCATTATAGGATCATTGCATAAATATTCTTTGCATGAAAAATCTGAAATTGTGTGTCCTGTTGATTCCCATATCGGGACGTGTGTTCAGTTCGCGAAAGAACGTTTATCCATGTCAGCTTTGAATACATTTGAGGAAAAAAAATTCGACTATGACTTGATTCTCAACAAAGTATTGCAATTTCCAAAAAAAAATGCAAACTTGAGGCAGAGTGGTTTGTTTGTACAAGAGCAGCAGGAATTACATATTTTACTGCTTCAAACAGGTGGATAGATCGATTCAAGAATTGTTGCATCATTGCGTGCAATCAGCTGTGTCTCAAAAGCAATATTGTTAATGTCAAAAGTGAACAAGAGTGGAAGCAAAACGTCTGGTTGTTACTCATGTTTAAGAACCAAAGGATATTTTTAACATTGACGAAAGGATTTGTTATACATTTTGCCAAGCAAAACTGGTTTTAAGGGGGGGAAAGAGTCATGGTGAAAAACTCTGCAAGCAAAGGGTAACTTTTGTTAATGGTCGATGCAGATGGATCAGAAAAGTTACTGCCCCTAGTAATTGTTAAATTCAAGAAGCCCAGGTGTTAAAAAAGAATTTGAAACATTTGCCAACAAAGTATAATGCTAATAACACAGCATGAATGACTGGTAGTATTTTCACATCCATTGTGCATTCTCTGGAGGCTAAAATAGAGACAAATCATTGGAAAATATTGTTATTGGACAGATGTGATACCCACCTTGAAGCTCTGCAGCTAAGAAACATCATTCTTGTGTTTCTCCTGGCAAACTGTACAAGTGAACTTAGCTAATGGATCTGGGCATCAGTAAGATGCTAGTGGAGAAAGCTGTCTTTATGTACACTAATGGCTTGTACCCAAAGTAAATGACCATAGCAGTTCTTGATGCCATGGATCCTGTGGCCAAAGCAAGGTCAAGCATTAGTGCTTTCATCAAATCTTTTTCCGGAAGGGAGGATTCAAGTTGTGAAAGCAGAGGAATGTCAGCCCAGCAACTGGGCTGATGGACAAGTCTTCATTCAAGACTATCACCATTGGTGCTGATGTAATATCAGGGTGCCATTAGAGGTCTGTTTTCAGCCATCTTGAAGTCGTAATAGTTGACAAAGACTCTTGACCAGGAATGAAAATACCTACCAGCAAAGAAGCCATGGATGCATTAACTGTTTTGATGCAGTACTTTGCAAATGCCTCAGGAGAGAGGATGGGGCATTTGATGCTTCATATACTGTGGAGAGGCTGGTGGAACTAATACAAACGTTTAAGAAGTAACAATTTCAAGCCTTTAAAATTTAGTTGAGTCGATTTTGTAACACTACATCACTTACTTTTTTATTTCGGAAAACATGTTTCAGAAGCCATGTGCTTCCATTGTCAATTCCTTTGGTCGACCACATCACTGTCTCAAAGTCCACCATATATCAGGATAATTTCAAGCCTTTTCAACTAGATGTTAAGTGTATATAGGTATGTATTTATTTTCATGTCTTAAATACAACAGTATATAACATTACAGTATAATAGCGAATAAATTCATATTTTAAAATTTACTACTTTGTTTTAAGATTTCTTTGCATTTTCACTTTTTGCATCATCTCCTTGAAAAGTGTAAAAAAGGAGGGATTACTGTGGTTTGTAATATTGAGTTGGGACTTAAAGTAACTGTTAATGAATGTAGTGCTATGCACATAAAATTGCTTGTGAGATGTGTTACACTCACATGACTTCCTCTAGCTCTTCTACAAACTTCTTACATAAGAATTAAAATTTAGTTGAGTCGATTTTGTAACACTACATCACTTTTTTATTTCGGAAAACATGTTTCAGAAGCCATGTGCTTCCATTGTCAATTCCTTTGGTCGACTGCCAGCATTGCTTGCTGTGGTGGTGGTTTGATGAACCTCTGAATGAGTAGATCGCCTGGCGGGATTTCAAAATTGAAAACCCGGTTCTTGTTTTTCCAAATATATATGTTTTCCCAAACTTTTAATTCTGTCTTCCTTGTGATGTTTTTGAGGATTTTTGGGCTTCTATTTATAGTGTTTCTCTTTCCAAAAATGCCAAGCTGCTTTTTGTTTGGCCGATGTAGATTTTTTCACAGTCATTACAGCTGAACTGATATATTCCTGGTTTGTTTTCTTGTGGGATATCTCTTTTAATTTAGAATTTAAAATGTTTTTTATAGAGTAATTGTTTTTAGGGGCTAGAATGATGTTATGTCGTTTGAAGATCCTCTGGAATTTGTAGAAAGTTGTAGGGTGGTATGTAAACTTGTAGATCTTGTTTTCTTTCTGGTTTTGAGTGAGTGTGCTGACTCGTTTAATTCTCTTTCTATTTTTGGCCTTATTAACTTTTTTGTACAGGATTCTTACATAAGATAATTCTTTCTGTACCTTGCTAACCGAGGTAGTCATTAGCACAATGTTCTTACTTAGTTTTGTTTAAGTAGGAAGAAAATAAGGGAATATACTAGGATAAACCAATAGTCAAATGTTTTAAAATCTGTCGTTACGCGATTGTCGTAACAAATCGCTTCTTTTCTTGGCCAGGAGTAGAACAAAAGAAAACTGGACACTCCCGTCTGAGAAAAATATAAATACTTCACAATTGAAACTAATAACAATGAGTACCTCAAAAATGGTAAGCTCCACGATAAAAATGTATATGACGTAACTTGTGTATTTTAAAAAAAGCTACATTTTTTGTGTAGTAAGTTTTTGTCTATGTCTTACGGTTTACTAGTTATGCCAAATTAAGCAAAATTCATCCAAAATAAACAGCTCTTCAGAAGCTATTTCCAGAAAATTCAAGATATACATTTTGTCAGATAAATATCTTTAATATACAATATTTTAATCAAAATTGTTAAGAGCCATTTTTAAGAAAATCAAAATTTTCGTAAAAAGTTCCATGTAAAGGATAGTTTGGGTGGGGGGATTTTTCTCAAAATCTTTGTGTCGCATCCCTGGAAGATACTAAACTTAAATACCAAGTTTGGTATTTTAGCTACCATTCGTTTTTGAGTTATGTTCACAGACACACACACACGGGCCTTTTTCTGAAAATGCTTTTTATGGATACAGGGGGTCCTAAAACATGTATTTCCGGTGAGATCTCGGTATTGAATTTTTGGGTGGAATACAATACTTCTCTATCCCTATGTACATTGTACATATGGGGCTAGAGAAAATAATAAGCATTAAGTGAAATTGCTGACAAAAAGCGGTAGAGATTTGATGTATTATATGTACACTGTTAGGTTGATTCATGTGACCAGTGCACAATGGAACATAGCAATGCGGAAGGAAAGTGATCCCATGTTGATAATCAAAATTTCGGAATAAATTAATTCCTAAATGGTACAATATTCTCTATAAATAAGAGTTTAACAAACACTGATTTATGCCATAAACAGACCTACCAGTTCCAACATAAAATACAAGTCACCTGATGGTAAACCAAAGTTTTCTGAGAAATATTCAACATTTTCCATAAAAGAAGTGGTGAAATAAACTTTTGAGTTCACCTTTCCTTTATGGCAATGTTTGTAAAGAAAAAGTTGAAATAGGAAAAATGGACACTCCCAGGTAAAAAAGAAAATGTGAGAAATATGTGATGCAAGAATGTGGCATTTTATGAAAAATTCAATTCATGTGTAAAATTTTTGAAAATGAGCCGACATTTGACAAAGTGCTACACCAAGTTTATGCTGATCCACATTTGCCAAATTTTGGAAGAGTTACAATTTTATAAAGTTTTGTGTGAAATTGTGTTCGAATTTGTCAAAAGAGGCTGAAAAAGTGCTATGATTGATAGGGAGGATATTATTTTTGTTTGTTTCTATTAGAATGTATATGTGCAACAATTTATTTTGATAAGACTATCAATATCACTTAACAAGTGACAAGCATGCTAGTTGCTGTTTTTGTGAAAATAAGTTTGTTATAGTCAATTGATGTTGACATTAATTGTTTTTTAACAGAAGCCATGTGTAGACAGGCATTAGATAAGTAAGAGTCGGACTGAAAAATTCAGAGCAATAGCCAGAATTTGAAGCATGGATCTCTCGGTCTCTAGTCTGTTGCTCTACAACTGAGCTACCATGGCTACATGCCGACATAGCATTGAATTTCTCAACTGACTTGCATGTTTCCTGGTAAACCACAAGGTGATCTCAAATTATTTTGAGATGAGAACCACAATGGCGACTTACAATGTTGTAAGTACTTTTAAGTCCCAGGATTCATAGTATAGCCAACCATTATGGTCAATTGGTATTGATTTTAATTGTATTCTCACACAAGCCATGTGTAGGACAGCAGTTGGATAGTTAGAGTCAGACTGAAAAATTCAATGCCATAGCCGGGATTTGAACCACGGATCTCCTGGTCTCTAGACGGTTCAAATCATGGCTATGGCATTGAATTTTTAAGTCTGACTCTACTTATCCAAGTGCTCTATCCTTTATGCCATATTTACTTACCATGTAGTCATGAAGTGAGACTTTTCTGGCATGAATATCCAAAGGCTACATTATAACATTGCATCTGTCACCTAGGTTTTGTTTTGGCATGGATCAGCTTGGGGGTGAATAGATGGTTCTCCATGTATGAACTTTAAAATTTATAGCACCACTATATTTATATTTATGGTTTACCAGCACTATATGTAACAAATTCAACTTTCCACTGTGACAGCATGAATAGAAAGTGGATTTAGAAAGACTTTTGTTGAAACTTTCAGATTTTTACTTTATTCAAATACAAATTTAGGATTTATCATTTCACAGTATTGTTTTGTATAAAGATCAAGTCTGAATTTATAATGTGCATCCAGCAAAGTTCCTTTAACTCGAGTTCATTATACGAGGTACGTCCAGAAAGTAAGTTCCGTTTGGTAATAAAATTAAATTGTGTACAGATACAGAATAATTATTTATTGCACAAAATTCTACAACTCTTAAACTACTTTTCCAAAAACTGCCGAAATTTTGCAGGCATTTGTCATAGCGTGCCACAAGTTTTTGTATACCTTCTTCATAGAAGTTTGCCGCCTGTGTCTTCAAAAAGTTGGAAACATTTTCTTTCAGCTCTTCGTCATTGTTGAAGTGTTGACCGCCAAGGAAAGACTTGAGATGTAAGAACAGATGAAAGTCGCTAGGAGCGAGGTCAGGGCTGTACGGAGGATGGTCAAACACGTCCCAGCCAAATCCCTGTAGGAGGTTTTTCGTCACATTTGCAGTGTGTGGTCGTGCATTGTCGTGAAGAAAAACACCACCTTTTGACAGCAATTCTCGGCGCTTATTCTGTATTGCGCGGCGCAATTTCCTAAGTGTCTCGCAATAAACATCTGCTTTGACTGTTTGACCACATGGCAAGAAATCAATGAGTAAGATGCCTTTCCATTCCCAGAACACAGAGCACATCATTTTTCTAGGCGTCAAGATTTGTTTCGGCTTAACCTTAGCTGGGGTTGAAGTGTGCCTCCACTCCATTGATTGCCGCTTACTGTCAGGGGTGTCTTAAGAAACCCAAGTCTCATCTCCTGTGACTATCTGTGTCGGAAATTCTTCACCGTCTTCATCATAACGGGTTAAAATCTGAAGTACACTACCCATCCGTTTTGTACCCAACGTGAGCAAAGTTTACGAAATTTCAGTTTTTTGGTAACAATTTCATGAATTAGTGACCGTGAGCTTTGGGGAAATTCCATAGCGAGAGCACAAATTGTAAACTTGCGGTTTTCCTGGATCTTGTCATCAATCGCGTGAACCAGTTCTTCTGTAACCAAAGATGGACGCCCACTTCATTCTTCATCGTGCACTTCACCATGTCCTTCATTGAACTGTCAGACCCATCTTCTCAGCATTGAATCACTCATTGCATTTTGTCCGTAAACTTAGCAAATTTGCCGATAAATTTCAATTGGTTTTACTTTCCTAGCATTCAGGAAACGAATCACAGATCTGATTTCACAAGCGGCGGTATTTTCAATCAACACCGACATTGTAAACAAGCACAACAAAGCATATGTGGCTGACAGCGATCTCAAAATGGCGCACATTTCTTCTCCTTGATACAGAGTGTCTACCTCGCATGTGCAGAACTGCAACCGCAGTGCTGCAGTGGAGATAAATTGAAACGCAACTTACTTTCTAGACATACCTCGTATTAATTGTTCTACACTTCACCATGAGATAATTTATCATAATGTTCATTATAGACAACACAAGAATACAACTAGAGTGTACTCAGTTGTAAGAAATAGTTTTAAAATGAAGTTCTGTGACTGCTGACAGAATGACATCTTAGGTTAAATATGCTTCTATTTTTTCAGCAATGATGACACATAGGCGTATACATTGGAATTAATATGGATGACATGTAATGCATCCAATTCTGGTTCTTGATGCAAAAGTTTGTAATATAGTTGTACAGTATTATTTGACTTTTTCAAGATTGATTACAAAGCTTTACCATTACCAGAAATTAACCACACATTTTTTTAATTTGTGAACAATGCATTGGTCGGTCATATCCATTTTTGAGAGAAATTACCATATTTATCATTACTTTCTCTATGTGTACTATGTGCATAGTGTATAAAGAAGATACTGTATATCAACCAAAATGACAATGCTGCAATTTTACCAGAAATATATATTATGAGGTCCCTTGAGCCCAAAAAAGCATTTGTGTGATGTGTATGGACAGCATAACTCAAATACAAAAAGAGTGCCAAGTACCAAACACAGCATTTTAATTTAGTATCTTCCAAGGATAAGAATTTTCAGGAAAATCCTCCTCCCCCAAATTACTCTACATGGAAAAATGTTTGAAAATTGGCTCTTGATGATTTTGATTAAAAATAGCATATATTAAATAATTTACAGCAAGTAGTGTATTTTTTTGAATTTTCTGTGAATAGCTTCTGAAGACCAGTTCATTTTGGATGAATTTTACATAGCTGGTAAACGTTTAAAAAAAAAAAGAGAGAGACTGAAACTTACTGCATAACAATGTAGATCTCGTTAAACACAATATATGTCATAAATTTTGTTGTAGAATTGACTTTGAGATATTCCTTGTTATTGGTTTCAGTTTTAAGCTATGTAACTTGTCTAAAGGGGTTGCCTCTCGTTTCACCTCTCTTTTGTTTTACTGGTAATGCAAAGCGACCTGAACTTCAGTTTGTTCACATATTAATCAGGTTTTAAAAGATTTGACTCACTTTACCATAGTGTTATCTCGATTAACATGCTGTATTACCTCACTGAAGAATGAATACAAACGGCCACGAGTAGAACCTTGCATAAACACAAACAGATATGTACAGTTTGACAATATGGGAATGCAGCAGTTGTGGCTCCTGCAATGGATGGGTTTGAATCAAGTCAAAATGCAAACACTGCTGTGCATAGTCAATACACTCACAAAGTAGAAAATTAATATTCATAGTGTTAAAGAAAACAGCAAGTTTAACCTGTTGTGAAGTGATTAGTTTATTTCTTTTTTTAAATGAATTGAGTCACCTTTTTTTACACTTTTTGCTCCAGCTTTGCCTCCGTTTGGGAAGGAAAGTTGGAGCAAAAAGTGTAAAAAGGTGACTAATTCATTTAAATTATGATGCTCCACTGTCTTAAAATAGTTCTTCTTATTTGATATAGTTTATTCCTGTTTACGTACACTGTGCTGATGATTTGATGGTCAGACTGCACTGCACTATATACCAGATTTTTCTAATCACTCTAAACCAACTGTTCCCAACCGGTGTACCCCGATTGGCTAAGGGGTGCCGTGAGATATTGAGATAAACAAAACAAAATACCTTCTACTGAAGCCTTAAGTCTTGTAAGGTCTTGAAATAAAATAAGTCAAATCAATTAGTCTCATGCACGGCAGATGGTGATGGTGGTCAATTCATTTCAATAATTCAGTTATACTAGTATCTCACAGATGGCATTACAGCTATACCCTGCCGAACATTCCCGAGACTACTCGCTTCCTCACGAACATTCCCAAGACTTCGACAGACGAATATATAAAAGTGTACGCCGCTTGGCGCTTTCAGTTGTCTTCCTCGCGTTAATTCACAGTGTTTAGCTATGGACAAGTTCATTGTTAAATGTAAATGCCAGGACAGTGAAAGTGAACAGTCGGCTCCTACCGCTTGCTTTAAGAAGCCAAATCTTACAGTTTCTCCCGGACCATCGAATTCACCACATAAAGAAGACAAACGAAAGAAAAGAACATACCAGGACAGTTACTTAGCGTATGGATTTAAGTGGAATAACGAGGGAAACCCTATCCCTGTGTGTTTAGTTTGTGGTGAAACACTTAGCAACGAGGCCATGGTACCTAGCAAACTGAAGCAGCATCTTACAACAAAGCATCCTAGTGCATCACAGAAAAGTGTAATGTATTTTTCACATATATTAGAAGGGGAGAAGAAAACAGCTGTGCGAATGGTAAAGAGAATGACCATTTAAAGTAGCAGAACTGATAGCTAAAAAAAAGGAACCTCATACTCTTGGAGAGGAAATCATTGGCCCTGCATGTCAAGTTATAGTTTCAGCAATACTTGGCGAAGGAGCAGCTAATCAAATTTCGAAAGTTCCTCTGTCCAACAACACAATCAGCCGCAGGATATCTGAAATGTCATGGAATAACGAACAAGTCACGTAGAAAATAAAAACTTATAGAACATTTGCTTTGCAAATAGATGAGAGTCTCGATATTGGTGACAAACCGCAACTCCTTGGTTTTATCAGATATATTGATGAAAAAGATATTAGCGAACAGTTTCTGTTCTGTAGACCGCTGGAGACTACAACCACAAGCCATGTTATTTTCGTTTCTATTAATTCCTATCTCAATGACCATGATCTTTCATGGAAAGACTGTTGTGGTATATGTACAGATGGTGCACCATCTATGTCTGGGAAAATTAAAGGTTTTACTGCCAGAGCTCTCAATGAAAATCCATCCATTATTATAACTCACTGTTTTCTACATAGAGAGGCATTAGTCGTGAAAGCGTGTAATGAAGATTTTGCTGAAGTGTTTAACCAAGTTGTGAAAATGGTGAACTATATGAAGTCTCGACCTTTAAAGTGCAGAATTTTTTAACAGTTATGTCGCGGAACGGATGCAGCTCATACCTCTTTGTTACTTCACACAGAAGTAAGGTGGTTGTCTCGGGGCCGTGTATTGAACCAGTTTCTCAAACTTAAAGAACAGCTAAAAACTTGTTTTAAGGATGAAAATCAAGACACATTTCATGAGCTCTTACTAAGTGATTCTTGGTGTTTTGAACTGTCGTATCTGGCAGATATTTTTCATAAGCTGAATGAACTGAATGTTTCGATGCAGGGTCGACATGAAACAATAATCTCCTCAACCAATAAAATGAAAGGTTTTAAAAGAAAACTTAGTTCTTGGAAGTCTGCAGTTCAAAAAGGAGATTTGTCGAACTTTCCATCTCTTCTTAATGTGGCAGGAGATAAAGATCTGGGTAAACTGAAAGACCGCATTTGTGATCACTTATCAAGATTGCAAGATGCAATAGATG
Organism: Hymenopus coronatus; assembly: GCA_030762935.1. Classification (NCBI taxonomy): domain Eukaryota; kingdom Metazoa; phylum Arthropoda; class Insecta; order Mantodea; family Hymenopodidae; genus Hymenopus; species Hymenopus coronatus. The sequence continues at coordinate 65,209,755 of CM060892.1, read as the reverse complement.
CGTACTTTCTAACTATTTCCACTACGAATCTCGACTGGGTTGTCTCACCATTTGATTTCGTAGATAGTGCAGAGGAAATAGATTTCACTGCTTGCGAACGAGATGAATTTATTGATCTTTACGCTGATTCCACACTCAAAGGTAAGTTCACCAAGAGTGAGGCGTCAGTGGCTAGTTTTTGGCTTCAACGGAGAGAGGAGTACCCTAACCTAATTAAGAAAGCAATTAACGCACTTTTGCCCTTTTCAACATCCTATCTATGCGAGCAAGCCTTCTCTGCTATGGTGACAATAAAATGCAAAGCAAGAAATAGACTGAATAACCTTGAGGATGATTTGCATGTTTCACTGTCAACTGTAAGACCCGACATCACATATCTGTGCTCTAAGCATCAATCACAAGTTTCACATTAATCATTAATCGAACAAAATTTATTGATGTATTTTTACTCAGTGATTGTAGCAAAGTTTACTGTATTATGTTATGGTGTACGTTATTATTATATAATATTTCAATAAATTGACATATTAAGCTTAATTTTCTTTTAATTCAAGGAAGGGTGCCCCTGGTGTTTAATGTTATTCCCAAGGGTACCGTGAACTTCAAAAGGTTGGGAAACACTGCTCTAAACTGTGCCACACTATACCAGCGACCTCCCCAAACAACTGCATTCTTTCGTCAGGTAGTAGAGTAAATAATCTTTGTAAGAATGGTTTGCAGAATAGATAGAGAAAGTCCTGTGATTTTTAAACATTTTGATAAAATAAAGGAGCACAAGCTGAAATTTGCATAGAAATTCATATAATGGGTGGGCGAGGTGAGAACGGAGATGTACAGGTAAGAGTGGGTAATATGACTTCATTCAAACAATACCTTGTGTTTTATACCTTCCTTATTTATTCTATTCATTGGATATACTATTTACTAGATTTTGTAAGTAATTAGCAAGTAAAATATGGACACCCATTATCAAGAGAAAAACCAATATTTTTATCCACAAATTTTCCTATCATCTCTTTCATCACTACATTTCTTTTGCTTCACTATACAAAGAATTGGGCTGATCACCTATCCTGGATGTGATGTGGTTTAATGTGAGCTTGATCCTTGACAGGCTACTGACCCATGGCATTGGTGCAATTTTACGTTTGGTTTTGTGTATCTCCAATCTACCTTTTACAGTACATCCTGTGGTGCATTGCATGGCCCAAGGTACAAAAAATGATTTTACAAGGTTAACTCATTGCAAACCAATGCTCCTTGATTTTGAGCAATAAAGTTCTCTCTTGCCTCATCTGCTCCACCTGTCTCCCTCTTCCTTGCAGTGAGATGTTATGGCTGATGCATGGTAGTGCACTACACTTCAGTTTGCATAGGTGGGATTTTTAGCACTTGTGAGGCTGTTGTCTATTTTATGAACCTAGCACTTACAAAATGGTGCAGAGTATTTAATTAGCGTGTTTGGGTTCAGTTGTTTGCACAAATCTGTAGTCTTTATTTTTAAACACATTGCAAACATTAAATGTAAATGGAGTGTTATTTATGGACGCTCTTTAACTACTGTGGCTCTCAGCATCCCATTCTATTTTGGGCGTGAAAAACTGCCCAAGTTTGCCTCTCCCAACAGGCTTGAGGTTCTTTTGTTATTGAAATATGAGGTGGATTTAACTAATTTTATAAAGTTTGTTAAAATGATTATAACTTGCACAGCCTGGTGGGCATGTCCCATTTGGAAGAGCTTAAGTTGTTTTACGAAACACTTCAGATACATTTACGTTACAATATCATATCTTAGTTGTGGAGTGAGCCATTCATCTGATGCCATATTAACAAAGCCTAGCTGTGACTATTCTTTGGTCAGAGTTTTTTGAGACGGTCCCAAAGAGCAAAAGTAGGAAATAGTTGCTTGTGCAACCCTAGTATATATTTCTCACTGCACTGTTAGGTTTCTTAACTTTTTTTTCACCCAGTTTTATACCACCAAATAGAGACACACATAATATGTATTTGGGTGAGATGCCAGAATGCTGACCACCCGACTGCAGGTAGCAAACCCAGGTTCCAGTGTAGTATCGCAGAAGATCAGGCCTCTCAGATTTCAGTATCCAAAACTTGGTCTGCTGTAGCTGCATGAGGATTTGATTGGATCAAATTTCTGGCAAATGCCAGAATTTCAAATGGCTAAAGCATTATGGCAATGTTGAAGCAATTGGAGCTTTGAATTTATGCCTATATAATCAAGAAACTGAAATCTCATGTAGATAAAATCAATATAGGAAAGGAGTTGTTGATGCAAAATTCTGTAGAAGTATTTGTAACAATAATGTAAATAAGTTATTTCTTAAGGATGAGGGTTATGGGCAGCATATAGACCCTATATAGATATAATGCTAATGAATGTGTTATAACACTAAGATATTTTGCCCAGGCAAATGAAGTTTTTTAAATAGTCAATATAAAAGTAACATTAGCTACAAAGTACCTTAGTTTATCTTATGTTTTATGGTTCTCCTTAATAAGCATTTCCAGGAAGATAAATATGAGATTCCTGTGATCCTAGACTATGGAGAGGACTGAAAGCAGGAAGACTGGCTTATAATGTTGAACATGAACTTGATTATGGTGATGATGATGGACAGGAAGCAGTTATATTAAGGAAAGGGGACCTGAAGAAAAAGAAAAAGGGATCAAATAGCAAGAATAATAGGAGTAAACTTTTGTAACAAAAGCAATATTGCAATGATATATTTAACAGGAACTTCCAAGTATTCTAATAAGTACAAGCTTTTGAATTGTTTAAATTTAGCTTATTACAAGACCTTTTAAATTATTTTCATTGATACAGTTACAAATTAATGCATATAAGTAACTGCTCATTTTCATTTTTTTTTTTTTTAAACTCGCCCTAAGCAAGATTCGAATTCATGACCTGTTGAATGTAAGGCAGATGCGCTACCACCACACTTCCCAGGCAGGCTTTTCATCATCTTTGTCGTTTATGGATCATGAATGCTCTACAGTAAAATAGGTTTCTGCACTCTTGAACACAGTGGAACTTTTATAGAAGCATCTCTATTTAAAAGTAATTGAATAAATAATAGGTATTTAAAATGAAACACTTAATGTTTTATTCTTAACTTTCCTGTTTTCAGAGAATTTGTTTCTCGTATCAGTCCAAGGACTTTTTTTTATACTTTCTCTATACATATTATGTACATAGTGTATACACTCCACCCAAAAATTTGATACCGAGATTTCACCAGAAATATATGTTTTAGGGTCCCCTATATCCAAAAAAAGCATTTTCAGAAAAAGGTCCATGTGTGTGTCTGTGAACATGATAACTCAAAAACAAAAAGTCGGTAAAATACCAAACTTGGTATTTAAGTTTAGTATCTTCCAGAGATGTGACACGAAGAATTTGAGAAAAATCCCCCCACTCCAAACTACCCTTTACATGGAACTTTTTTAAAAAATTTTGATTTTCTTAAAAACGGCTTGTAACGATTTTGATTAAAATATTGTATATTAAGGATATTTACCTGGCAAATAAAATGTATATCTTCAATTTTCTGGGAATAGCCTCTGAAGCTTACTTTATTCTGGATGAAATTTATGGAATTTTGCATAACTGCTAAACCATAGGAGATAGATAAAAACTTACTACACAAAAAATGTAGAGCACCTTAAAACACACAATATATGTTGTATAAATTTTTTTCGTGGAGTTGATCGTTGTTTAAATATTCCTTATTTTTGGTTTCAGCTTTAAAAGACATACTTTTCTCATACAGGAATTCAACTCTTATCCACACAAACAAAGGAACTTCAGTCACATAGCAACCGACTTTTGACTATCATTTTAACCTATGGTACTCCCTTATTTCGCTTCTAATTTCAAGGAAAGAACTAATAAAACTATTTCTGCTAATTTTTTCTAGATTAGCATGAAGTAAATAGAACCATAAACTTTCTAACAATAATTTGTTGCAGAAATGTAGAGAAAGTCATGTGAATGGATCACATCAGATTTTGTTTCTATTCTTTCGGGTGTATAGGCTTGTTGTCCTTCGAAAAATATTTGCTTTTTCTTTTTATATTGCTTATTTTCCTAAACAATTTTCATTATAACCTAAACCAAAAACTAATCCTAAATTTTAGTTAATTCCAGTGTTTACAATAGACAGCCTTTTCTAATTTTTTTACTCAGTTTCATTAGATAGTTTTTAAAACATTTGCAAAACATGATTACAAATGTAATTTTTCCTTCTCCATTTTGACTATAAAATTAATCATAAATTCTGCAGTAAGTTTTTCCACAAATACAATACATTGTTGAGCTGTTCTTGCATAGATAATTGTGGCATATGTATGAGATGCAGGAAACATATCTCACTTTGGGGGGTAAATTTTTATTCTTACGAAATTTAACAAGACATGTGTTAAGACTTCACATCTCACATTTTCTGCCAGCAGTGTCTCATAAGACGTGTCTCACTTTTATTCATACCACCCAATCAAACACCCATAATACTTTATTCCGACAAAACTGTGTAATATATTGAAAATATGCATTACATTACTGAGGGGAGAAAAGTACTTTGGATACAACATATAGAAGCAACATTTTCAGACTTAAAGGTTTGTTTACTCTGAAAAAAATGTTAAAATTAGCTCCAAATTTGTCATGAAAAGCTTTGTATCCAAGCATAATTAAAAGAAAAGATGGTTTTGACTTACATAGTTGCACTAGAAATACTAAAAAATTAAGGATCATAAGTATCTGATGTACTATCCAGTTTCTTAACCATCCAGCATCCTATGGTATTGAAATTATGAAAAATGGCAATGTAAAGCCAATTAATTACTGGCCTTAATGACTAAATTTGCATTCTTAGAAAATCGGAAAACTTGAACTGAAATTTGGTATAACCTAGTGTTGGGGAAATTAACAAATGAAACCTATGTATCTAGCCCTGACATACATTTTCTGTGGTAATACAGGTATGTAAATATATTTTTAATAAATACAATAGTCATATATACTCATCACAAAACTACAGATAGGCAATTTTAGAGGATAGTTTTGGAGCCTATCGAAAAGTTAAGCAGAAGTATATATATAATGTTTCTATACAGAAAGGAGACTCAAGATCAGCTAAGTTTGCCATAGTAGCTCAGTGGTTAGAGCAACTGGATGAAGACCAGATTATCTGTGGTTCAAATTCCAGCTCTAGCATTGAATTTTTCAGTCTGACTACCTTTCCGACCACTGTCCTACATACAACTGATGTGGAAGAAACAATTCACATTGATATTGACCTAATAGTGGAACTATAAAGCCTAGCAGTTAAAGAAGTTTGTAAGTTGCCATTGAAGTATGTAATCTCAAAATAATTTATATCATCTAGTTGTTTATCAGGAAAAAATGCAAGCCAATTGGAGAATTTAATACTGTGCTGGCATGTTGCGTGGTAGTCCAGTGATTAGAGCAACTGGCAGAAACTAGGAGGTTTATGGTTCAAATTCTGACCTGACATTGAATTTTTCAGTCCGATTACCTTTCCAACCCCTGTCCTACACAACTGATATGGAAGAAACAATCTATAAGGTTAGAAGAATTTACTTTAAAGGATCTGACAGTTACATTTACCCAAGAAAAAGTGATAGGTGTAGAAAGCTTAGAGTAATTGCAGAGCACATTGGATGAAATACCATACATCTCTGTTCCCTTAGAAAAACAGTAGATATTAATATGCAAAGCCAACTAACTATGCTGATGTAAAAGAAATAGGAAATATGAAAAGATAGAAATTTGTAGATTGAATGTAAACAGATGAAGATACTAGGTAATTTTGGCTGTGAAAGGGAGCTTTGTTTCTCTGAATTAAATAGAGATGGTTTAATTTTAATGAGCTTCAGATGTGAAGTTTATAGATTAGTTCAGGTATTATTGACAGCAGGTATGAACCTGAATTTTTAAAATTTAAAGTTTAGAGGGGTGCTGTTGTAACATTTTGTTTTCAACTTAGAAGTTTTTTAATAATATGAATGATGTGTGCAAATGTGGGGTGACTTTGCTTGTGAAAGTAAAGCAGTGTGTGAGAGTATAGGCAAACATATTCATGAACAAGTATACAGAAGTGCTAAAAAAGAAAGAAAAAAAAAACAACTTTATAAGACTTGAGACTCCAAATGGAAGTGAGATGAAAGGTGACTGATGAACTTGGAGACAAGGTGAAAAAGCGGAAGGAACTCAAATTTAGACAGTAAATGTATAGGTTTAGTTTTTCTTTCTCATTTATATTTATGCATTATTCTTACTTTTTTGTTGTTGTGTTCTACCTGATGGGCATGATGGCCCTATAAAGGTAGCTTTTGTTTCATTTAAGGTGCCATATGTAGTAAAAGAGGGCATTAATCACTATCCAAAACAAGCAAAAAAACTCATAAGGGCCAAAATAAAGACTACAATATACTGTGTCAAGTGACCAGACAGCAAAGAAATAGCTATTACTACAAGCAAAGTGAAGCTTGTATTTGCGAGGACAACTGTAAGGTACTCAAGCCATTAATATTAACAAGTAGGGGGATGGTCTTAGGAGATCTGGACACCCACAAAATAATAACAATAATGATGAAGAAGAAGAAAATGAAGATGCAAACAAAACTCACAATTTCAAATAGGGGTAAGGCAATAATATGAAGTCTGCTAAATTAAAATTAACTATCTACACCTTGATGTATGTAGACATAAAACTCAAAGCTAGAAAATAACAAATAAGAATCCAGATTTTTTTTTAATAGGTTTGACGTCCAGTTTTACTACTATGGCATTGTAGGCAATGACACTTATGATACATGGAATGAAGATGGAGCACTAGTGGAATACGATGGCAGGGAAAACCGGAGAAGCTAGAGAACACCTGCATCTGCACTGCTTTGGCCACCACAAATCTCACATGCAGTTGCCTGCGATTGAACTCAGGTCACCTTGGTGAGAGGCCATGGCGCAGCCCAAAAACGAATCCAATATAATCACAATAATCAGCCAACATACATAATCATCATTCTTTATTTTTAGCAGTGTATATTGTTTGGAATGAAATATGGGCGATATTTATCTTATTTTACATGCATTTTCTGTGAGTAACAATGTTACTCCACACAATATCAAGTAAAAATCAAAGCTCTTGTAAGCACCTACTCTTTTATAATTCCAAAATGTTTGTATTCTAGTGCATAGACTTTTAAATACTGTTCAATGTTTTAGTAATTTATGATTTGCAATTTCAAACGTTTTGCATGCCATATCTGACAGAAAGAATAGGACTTTTCAATGGTGAAAGATTTATCCAAAAGAGTGGAGTTTTGAGATTATCCTATGTACACAAACACACATAAATATAAGACTCTTGAAAGAAAGTGGAGTCAACTTGAACACTCTTCATATCTTCACTCATCTGTTTATTAAGCAGAACATGTATCATGAGCTCTCACTGTCAACTATCTGGTGACGGATCAACTGATACATTTTGTTGATGACCTGTGTCATCTGGTGGCCTATTAATGAACCTGAATAAGGGGTATATGTCTGCTACTTGCAAATCAAAGCTCATGATGTGTTTTTCAAATTTCTTCATTAACTTGATATTAGTATCTATATTGTGGTTTTGAAACCAAAGTATGAGGCAATGCTGATTTCTCTGTCAGCTTGAATTTGATGCAATGCCAGTGTTCCTTGAAGCAGATCTATATGTTCCTTTTCATTTTCACAATGTATACTTTCTTAGCTGAATCCATTCTGTTCTCCGGATTTTATGAATTATTTCAATTCAGTTTTCTTGAGGGGAATGTTGAATAATCCTTATGGGTTTTTTGTGAATATGAATTCTATCTTGCCATCAGTAATTTGAGATCCAGGAAAGCTATGGAGCTGTTGGTTGCTGTTTCTAAAGTGAATTGAACACATGGGTAAAAGAGTTTGAGAATATCTTTAACATGTTTGTGTTTAACTATTGCAAATAAGTCATCAACATATCTGTACCATACTTTGAACATAAGAGGGAAGGGTTTTGTGTGTTGTTTTGGTTTGGTTTCTCATGAATAGATTTGTCAAGAAAAGAGATAAAGGACCTCCTATAGCCAAACCTGCTTCTTGAAGGTAAACAGTTCCCTTCCAGCATTAAAAAACAAATCTGACTTATTCCATTCACCTGACTCTCTCTACATCATGGTTACACATTACTGTTACAAAGCTTATTCTCCTATTTACTTCATTTACTTTACCAATCAAGATAAACAGCAGAAACAGTCTCATTACCTACTTGCTTTCTTGTAACTAGAAGAGAAATAAGGGGATACAGTATGCTAAAGCGATATACAAATCTTTTAACACCTATTGCCATGTGGTTGACAAATTCCCATATGTGAAAAGTTTAAGGTATTTTAAAAGGGAAACTAATAACAAGAAATATCTCAAAAATGGTCAACTCCACAAAAAAAGTATATGATATAAATTGTGTGTTTTAACATGATCTATATTTTTTGTGTAGTAAGTTTTTGTCTACCCTTACGGTTTATCAGTTACGCAAAATTCAGCAAAATTCACCCAGAATAAAATGTCTTCAGAGGAAAATTTCAGAATATTCAACATGTACATTTTATACATACACATGCCCACACACACGCAGGGGGGGGGGGGCTTTTTCTAAAAATACATTTGTTGGATACAGGAGACCCTAAATCTCAACATCAATTTTTGGGTGGAATGCAATGTTTTTCTATACACTTTGTAGTACGTGTAGAGAAAATAAACCTCTCTTGTGTTACATAAAAATCTGCATTTTTACCCAATATTCAATAACTATTCTTAAGAAAACCTTATTTTTCTAACTGTTTTATATTAATTCACATAATCATTTTTATAAATGTTTCTTATGTATTTTCTTATAGATACAAAAGAAATAAGGCAATACTACAGACTAATCACTCATTACATATTGCTTTCAAATTCTATTCCCTTTGATTAACCATCAACAAGAAAAACAAATAACGACTTAGGTACATTTGAAACAGGTGTAAATATTTTCAAATTGAGAGAAATAAAAAGGAATATCTAGGAAATAGGTCAAGTGCACAATAAATGTTTCTAACATAGACTCTGTGTTTTAACCAGATTTATTTTTATCTAGTAATACCTGTCTAACCTTTACAGTTTATCAGTAATACAAAACCTATGGAATGAAGAGGGATTTAGAGCCGTTTTCCAGAAAATTTGGTAAAGCTATATGACGGTTCCACCACCCATATACTGACATGCGCGCGGCACGCACACACGTGCTAAGTTGTTCAGATGTGAAAGTTGCCATATTGCCAAAATTTTGACTTCTTCTTGGGAACATTGGGGTTTTAGCTTCACAGATTCATCGTCTACACCCTGTCGCCTTCGGCAGCTTAGGACCTTCCACGTTGGGCTACGCTTTGCAGCTTAGGGCCCTAAATGTTTATAACAGACAAGTAAGTAATTACAATGCAGCTCTAATGACGAAATAACAAAAGTACCCGTGTATAGAAGTAATGCGAAGTGGTGGAACCATTGTATACTAATAATGAAAATTCAATATAGGATACATTCAACTGTTAAAACCATTTTTAAGAAAATCTAAAATTTTGAAAAGCCTTCCTTGTAATCTGTTTGGGGTTAAACAAGTTTTGTTTTCAGCTATGCTGTTCTCACACACACACACACACACACACACACACACACACACACACACACACACACACACACACACACACACACACACACACACACACACATACACACACACACACAGAAGAAAGAAATAATAAGTGACATTAAAGTTTAGGAGAAATATCTCGAACCCAACATCACAAGAGAAGCCATCGTCAATTTCATATAATTATATTATCTAATTGTTAATATCAAATGTATATATAAAGAACCAATGCATGTAGTATTACTACTTATTATAATGGAGCATGCAGTAAAAACAACAACAAAAAAACACACATACACATATGCAGACATTTTCCTAAATTGTTTTACTTTCTCTCGCACATATGCACAATGTACATAGTAGGTAGAGAAAGTATTGCAACACACCCAAAATTTGATACTGAGATCTCACCAAATATACACGTTTTAGGGTCCCTGTATCCAAAAAAAGGCATTTTCGGGAAAAAATTGCACTAACTTGAGGGTATAGAAGCTGAGACGCTTAGTCATATAATAAGTGAGTTGGTAAATGGTAACACTACATCACTGAAAATTCCACTTACTTGGACGCATTTCGGGAACAGGGTATTGTTCCCATTATCAACAATTCTCCAACAATACCCCATTCTTGAAATGCGTCCAAGTAAGTGGAATTTTAAGTGATGTGTTGTTACTATTTACCAACTCACTTATTATATGTCTAAGTGTTTTTCAAGTGTTTGTACGTCTGAGAACATAATATCTCAAAAGCGAAAAATCAGTAAAATATCAAAATTGGTATTTAAGTTTAATATTTTCCAAGGATGTGTCATGGAGGTAAATCCCCTCACTTTACATGGAAAAAATTCGAAAATTTTGACTGTCTCAAAAATAACTAACGATTTTGATTAAAATACTGTGTATTAAACATATTTACATGGCCAAATACATACATATCTTGAATTTCATGGGAATAGGCTCTGAAGATATTGACATTCTGGATGGCTTTTGTATAACTGATAAACCATAAGAAATGATAAAAGCTTAGCATACAAAAGATGTGAATTTTGCTAAAACACACAAATTATATATTTATTTAATATAAGGATTTTTATTATTATCAATTATGAGAACAAAACTTACAAATTCAAATAAAAAAATTCAAACACAAATGTGCATTCAATAAACCAACAAATGACAGTTGGGGGGGGGGGGGGAATTATGCAACATATATTCAATAGATATATGAAGTAATTTTCACAGGAGTAAAAGCCATCATTTTCTCTTGTGCCTCTCAATATTTTATGCCATCTAAATCTTTTCATGGAGGTGACCATTTCCGAGATATTCCTTGTTTTGGTTGCAGTTTTAAAATACTTAAACTTTTCTCATACAGGAATTTGTCAACTAGCCTTACAAAGAAACGATTTTCAATCATTTGACCATTGCTTTAGCCTAGTGTATTCCTTTATTTCCTTTGTACTTATATATCCCTTGTATTCCATTCACATGACTTTCTATACATCTCTGCAAAATTAATATTAACAAGATTATTTTTCTATCCACTTCATGCTAATCGATGGACATTAGCAGAAACGATCTTATTGCTTAGTTCGTTTAAGTAGAAGGGAAATAAAGAAATACACTAGGCTAAACTGACAGTCACATGTTTAAAAATGTGGTTGCTCTGGGATTGAAATCCGATTCTTTGCTTGGACAACAGTTGAAAAGTTCCCGTATGAGATAAGTTTAACTATTTTAAAACTGAAACCAATAACAAGAATTATCTAGAAAATGGTCAACTCCATGACAAAATGTATAACATAAATTATGTATTTTAACAAGATCATCTTTTGTGTAGTAAGTTTTTGTCTGTCTCTTACAGTTTACCGGTGGTGCAAAATTAAGGAAGAAGTCTGCAGGAACTATTACCAGGAAATTCAAGATATGCATTATATGTGATGTAAATAGCTTTAATATACAGTATTTTAATCAAAATTGTTAGAGCCATTTCTGAGAAAATCAACATTTTTAAACATTTTTCCATGTAGAGAGTAGTTTTTGTTGGGGGGATTTTCTTGAAAATTTTCGTGTTGCACCCTTGAATGATAATAAACCTAAATACTAAGTTTGGTCAAAAAGGTATGGTGTGAAGTGGTTTATACAGTGAAACTTTTAATTTATTTTGTAACTAATTTGAGTCAAATATGGGCACTATAATTTCACTTCCTTAAGTAAGCAAACTAAGTTTGGTATTTAACAGTCTTTTTGTTTTTGAGCTATGCCGCACACAGACACACACAGACCTTTTTCTAAAAATGCTTTTTTGGATTCAGAAGATCCCAAAATATGTTACGGTGAAATCTCAGTATAGAATTTTTGGGTGCAATAAATATCTTCTCTATACACTATGTACAGAGTATGTGTAGAGAAAATAATAAAGTGGTTCAGGCAGATTTTTGTGAGGTGCGAATATTCTTCATTCTGTTTAGTGGGGACATTGATGAACCGTAACCATTCCCTAAATATGTGAGCAGATTTTCTTTGGGAATGCTGGGAAATAGATTATTGAATGTCAAATGAAAATATGCATCATGGGTGTTTAATTTAACTAGTTATAATTTTTCCAAGTAGCTCAAGAAAGTTCTTGATGCTGTGGGTTTCAGTCTGTGGCAATGCCTGAATCTGTTGGAGTTACCAGATGATAAGGTGATAACATGGAGTGTTAAGGTAGCTGATGATCTGATGTTATTTTCAGGTTTGTGAATTTTAGGGTGCTAATAAATCCTAGCTAACCTGGGGTACACCATCTAGTTGTTATGGCATTTGTCTTTGGGATTTTTAAGCTCTAATTTATGGCTTCCTCTATGGTTTTGGTCCATTTGCTCAAGAAATCACTGTTCAAAATCTGGTATTCCAACAATTTTTTGATACATAAGCATTTTATAATATAAGTGTACTTTATACTTGAAAAAATGAAAGCTTGTAAGTACATTGTGTCTTACACACTTTGGAGTAGTTCATGAGATCAGGGGAGGAAAAAAATTAGCATGACACTGACTCAACTATTGGCACACCTATGCTTTCAGCATTAAATTTCTAATCCGATGTAAATACAATTTGATTTTGTGATAAGGCAGTTTCAGAACAGGAATTAAATTGAAATACTAGGCAAAAAGCTTCTTAACAAAATAAAGATAAAAATTCAAAAAATACTCTACTCTTCCTAGTTTTACTATTGATAGCATATTTTATTTTTTTTAGAAGAAATAATTTTGGGAAATAATCACAAATATGTAATATAGGAAAAGCTTCAGCATAGAACAAACTGTATAATTGATAATTTAATTGTTTTTCACATAAGCTGTGTGTAGGACAGGACTGAAAAATTCAATGCCATAGCCAGGATTTGAACTACGGATCCCCTGGTCTCTAGCTGATTGCTCTAACCACTGAGCTTCCATGGCAACCTTCCTATATGGCATTAAATTTCTAAATGCGAGTCAGTTGAGAAATTTAATGTTGTGCCATCATGTTGCCATGGTAATTCAGTGGTTAGAGCAATCAGCTAGACCATTAGATCCGTAGTTCAAATCCGGGCTATGGCATATCCCTGACTCTACCTATCAAACCTTAAAATTATTATTGTTTCTTAGGCAAAAATGGGAAAATAAGTACGTACTTTTGTGTATAATAACTAGAGGATATATCATATATACTGCCTCCTTCAGTTCTACTGTTGAGACAGTTGTGCAGATAAACATTTGGGGACCATTATCTACAGTAAGAAAAAAGGTATTTGCACTCCCAAGCAAGTTTAGAATGCCTGGAAGGAAATTTGCCCCTTCATATTCTGATAGCAATATGGTTCCGCCATGTTTCCATGCAACATATTTTGTTTCAATCCCTACACTTTAAGGATTGCATCCAATATTCAAAGCAATCTGAATCTTTCAACATGGAATGTGTACTCAATTTGATTTCACTATCTGAAAATATGGTAATGGTATGAAATCCTGCATCTTGTTTGAAAATTGGCTAATGAACAAGAATATGTACAGTGTTTAATTTGAAAAAGATAATACATTTTGTTCTCCAAAGACAAAGATTTACCACAAATAAAAGTATGTATAACTGCATATAATATTGTATTATGTAGTGCATATGAGTAATTAATTTCCATTTCTGAAACAAAGCTTATCCCAGATTCAAACTGCATCATATAATAATAGGCAATGCTAAGTAGCAAAGAAATAGTGAATTGAGGAGCATTTTTTCAAAAGTTGATAAATGCTCAATTATTTAAAATAATTTAAGATTTGTATAGTTATAAATCAAGCTTGTTGTATGTATGACCTGTTGAAATGATTGGGTCAAGATGATATATGTTGTTATAGGGTGCTAAAAACTATTGAGATTTTGCAAAACTTGATATTTGCTCTGAGGTAGTTAAAACAAAAATTGACAAACTTAAACTGAACCCTGCTTCTGAAAGATCTGAAGGAGAATAACTAAGTAGGAAGTCATTGTCAATGACAAAGTAAGAGAGTTTTCTGCAAAAAAGTTCTCTGCATAATGAAGGAGGAACATCCAAATGTTATTTTAGTATATTTTGATACAGAACAGAATCAGCTACTACAAAAGCTCTCCATAAGTAAGTATTCTATTCAAGACAGGTTTGGCAGTACAATTTCTGCATTATGATTCATTCCTGAGCACAGATGAAGGAAAGGATTACTTTTTATGCTTGGCTTGAAACAGAAGGACTGAACGGATGCAACCAAACAGCACATTCTCTATGTGATTTTCATTGAAACCTTGAAACGTCTCAGCTAGAAAGTGGTCCAAAATGAAATTCATTTATTTGTAGACTCCTGTACCATTCAAATAAAATAGAATAATGATGTGCGCACAAGTGGTCTTCAGGGAAGAAAGCAGAAAATCTAATAAGCTAGTACATTGCTATCATATTCATGGTCACAACTGTATGTCTCCTAACAGTTTTGGTTGAGTGGAAAAAGACTATCCAAAAAAGAAGATATTCTTTCACTATCTGAATACTTTAAAGTGTTGACCTTATTCACAGTCACAGCTGTATGCCTCCTGACAGTGTTTGGTTAAATGGAAAAAGACTACCCAAAAAAGAAGATAGATAATCTTTCACCAACTGAATACTATAAAGTGCATTGACAAAATATTAAATACAGATTGGGAAGCAAAGATCCTCAAGTCCAGTGCATTAAAAGCTCTAAGATCTAAGATACATTCCAAAATAAATGCTCAGCAAGTGAGAACCTGTGAAGTCTAAAAAGAAGATATTTGAAACTTTGTCCCTCTACTCTGACATAAAGGCTGAAAATGTTAGAAAAATCAAACACACAATCACAATCATGCCTACAAAAGCAGTGTAAATTCATCTAAGTAATTAGTATTTTAGATATGATTTAAAAAATTAATTTCCTCAAAAATTTTACATTTTTTGCATTTATCAACTTTTGAAAAATAGTTCCTTAATTCTGAATTTTACAGGAGTGTTAACCATTTATAGGCAGTTCTTGTTAGAAATTGACCCAATTAAGGAGCAATTAAAGTAAAGATAGCCTGCCTCTCTAATGTAAGGGCATCATGTCTGCTTACATTTAAGAGGGCTCAGTTAGAGCTACCAGATAATATTTATTACTGGGGGTTTCTCCTATCCTGAGAAGATGAATATTGAGTAACTTTAAGATCCATGGAACCTGGACTCATTGGGTATCATTTTATGGATTTCATTCATTATCTGTTATGACCTAAGATGTTAGGTTAGAGATTGTTAAACCATAAAAAAAAAAAAAAAAAAAAAAAGTAATGGCAAGATTTCCACAAGTTATCAGATTTGAACATGTTAAAATTTGAAATCCGCTAGATTGCCGAGATTTTGGCTCCTGGTTGGAATTATTGGAGTTTTAGCTTCACAGATTACTCGGCTAAGTTTTACGGCTAGGCCCTTCCACCTTGAGTTAAACTTTGTGGCTTGGATACCTAAAAGTTTATAACATACAGTGAGTAACTGCAAACTGCCTCTAATGGCAGAATAACAAAAGTTACAAATCTGGCTTACGTATGGAAGAGACGCCAAAATAATAATGAATTAGGTAACAGAAGACAATCAAATGTTTTGAGAGAGTAAACCGGAGTAAACCCTATCTACAAAATCGAAATCTGTTCTTTCATTCCAAATTTAATCGATTTAAAATTTGGCGGGTAATTTTTTAGACATGTTAACTTCTTGTATGGGACAATATTTTGGGTAATGGCAATTTATAAAATTGTGATAGTTAAATTAGATTTAAATTAATTAGTGCTTTTAACAATATTTTTACATTTAGTTGCTATTTTGATGATATTTACAACATTCTACAATACGGTCGACCGCCATATTATTAGCCAATGCGGCTTCTAGAAACAAAAACATTGGGAGCACGTGGATCGGTAAAAGATTTTTGCTGTAATCTACGTGAAATTGTAATTCATACAGTCCGAGTGATAACTGATAAGTGAAAACTCTTATGTAATCTACTCTTTTGATTGAAAAAAGTATTGGTAAGTAACACAAAGACGTTAAATTGTGAATTCTGTTACTGGGGTCAGCTATAAGCCATGTTAATCTGCTGTACAGTATGGCATGGCGTATATTCAATAACTGAAATTTGACAAAACTAACAAGAAGTAAATGATTAGGGATATGCGAAATAGCTCACTATGAGTTAATTGAATTTTACACATACACATGATATTTGACCTTAAAGGGAAACGTCAAAGGGCCAACAACCTCTAGCGGTACTTTCGAGCTGTCGTATGGTGAATTTCAGTTTCTTGGTGAACTGAAGCCATGGACTGTGAATTTAATTGCTGAATTACTATGAGTTTGAAAATATTCGATATGAAAATTTTATCGGTGTTGCTTCGATACATATAGTTTGTAGAAAGTGTGTGAAAACAGAGTGAAAGTGGTAGTGAAAACTGCCAGGGATCATTGGGGTTTAGACGAGCAGACCCCTCGACTACTTGTCGTCGCTCGGCAGTTTCGGCCGCTAACTGTTTCATTCCATTACTAATAAAAACATTCTTCGGCTACGTTTTATACACTTAAGTGTGAAGGTATTTGTCAGTCATTTGCGGTTGTGAATAACTAGGAAGTGCATCTAATCGGTAAACTGTTTCCGCGAGCAACTATAAGATCGAAGAATATTTGTAGTTTTCAGCATTATTCAAACTGTCGAAAAATATTTAAGGGTTTTTGTGTTATAGAACAAGACAAAATCTTTCATTGACAACTTCTTTTACCACTGTTAAACTCCCCATTAACTTCACCTCACCAAAAGAAATCTTGTTCATAATCCAGCAACTACCAGCAAGGAAATCGTCTGGTCATGACCTAACTCCAAATTTTGTATTATAAAGCCGTCTGTGATATAGGTGCTGTTTTTATTTACCAAAATTATGAGTTCACATTTTAGTGAATAAAACTTTGCTACACAAAACAGCAAGCATGTTGTACCCATCAGTGGCGGCTCTTAGTGCTATTTTCAGGGTAGGAAAATATCCACAATACCACATTACAGATCTAGCAAAAATATTTTGATTACCTTTACTTGTAGTGTAGATCAATGCATTGATCCTTCATGTTGACATGTCATTTGATGAGTTCATCATGCCATGTCTCCTGTTTTTCAGCAAGTTATGTTCATGTTAAATAGATGCCGTCACTAAAGCTGTAATCCTGTCCTGTCCCATTTTGCTCCTTAAGTAAGACTTTGCTCTGTTCAAGTAAGACAAGCTTCTCTTGACACTGCAACTTGTGAAAGGAATTGTTGCAGCTAATGTAAACGGTCTGTAAGCTTCCAGCAACACACTTTGAATGTCACTTTCTTCAAACAATTTTATAAACTTTAGTTACACTTCAAGACAAGAATTGGTGGTCGGAGTAGACTAACTCGAGCTCTTTTCTCAATCTTGAATAGTCAAAATACATGGCGTAATAATTTTGTAATTAAACTAGCTCCTTGCTGAGATAACATTTTCTAAAGGCAGTTAGAATATTATTTCACAGCGTAATGCAGTAATTATTAGAACCTATAAATTGGTTTCTATTTAATAGGTACTTGAAAAGGAATTTCACTTCTAATTCTTTGTTTCTTCAAAATATGCAATTGTTGGGGCAGCAATAAATTTTTTGCACAGTAAACTTTGTGCAAATGTTCTAGTTGACTTTGGGGGTAACAATTGGTAGGGAAGGCAAGTTTATGGTCTGTTGGTTTTTATGTACAATACATGTGCCACTCAAGCATTTGTAACAGCATTTACCCTAATACTTACTACCAAATCCAAATACTTGGAACATCAGAAGGTAGGATGGCCCAGGATTTACCTGCCCTTCGCAGACAGACAACAGTTGCTTTTGCATTGTTCCAGTATCTAGCGCATTCTCGTTTAAAAGATCTCTCTTTCCTTCCAGAAGAAAGCAGACCTGCCAAATTTTCAAGAATGCTATCATTTAAATATTTCTAACTATTTGGAATGTAATAAATATTACGTTTAAATTGTGTTTTGTTAAGTGGGAACATTTCATTTTAGCTTCAATACGTATACATTTCTTTATGAGTATGATTAAACAGTCTTTAAAAATATTTTTGAAACTGTTAGGGCTGGCTTAGCCTACCCTGCCTACCCTCAGGAGCTGCCTCTGACACCTATTCACTATTGTCAGTATAACAAATATGCCTTCTCTCTCTCATACAGTGTGGCAGGCTGTTGCTGCTGCTATAGCATTTTTATTGGAAGGGCCTACATTAGAAAACCATTTCTGTGAGTTTGTTTAGAATAGAAATACCTCATTTCACAAACCTGGTACTAATAAACTCACTGATGTATAGACAATTTGTTGTGGTGGATTAGGCAATAACAAGGTGCCATTGTGACATTGATGTCGCAAATTAAACTACAATTTTTATAGTGAAAATACACACTATACCCATGTCTTGGTTTCTCTCCCATAGAGCTGCTATTCAATGGAAAATATTACAAAGTTCTAAGCTGTATCTGTCTTCCACTCTACAATCACTATGCCAGGTGCTGATAATGAACTTCACTTGCACCAGGCTACAAGTATCTGGGGGCAAGGGTGTACTAAAGATAACATAAAACCAAAAGTTCATTTGGCACAGAGAATATTGACTGTAAATAGTTTCATTTTTTCCCCACTGATTCCAAAACTAAAACTGAGGTGATAAAAATTGCTCATTTTTGTAAGTTCGCTAGTTTAATAATTTTACTTTCTCTAGCTTGCATGTACAATGTACATAGTGGATAGAGGAGGTATTGTATTCAACCCAAAATTTCAATACTGAGATTTCACTGGAAATATATATTTTGGGGTCCTCTGAGTCTGAAAAAAACATTTTTAGAAAAAGCTCCATGTGTGTGTGTCTGTTGACAGCATAGCTCAAAAACAAAAAAGATCATTAAGTACCAAACTTGGTATTTATGTTTAGCATCTTCCAAGTATGCAACACAAAGATTTTCAAGATAATCCCCCCTCCACAAACTACTCTTTACATGGAAAATGTTTCAAAAATGTTTATTTTCTTAAAAATGGCTCTAGCAATTTTGATTAAAATCCTGTATATTAAAGCGATTTACATCCCAAATAAAATTTATATCTTGAATTTTCTGGGAAGACCTCTGAAGACCTCTTTATTCTGCATGAATTTTGCTTAACTGCTGAACCATAAGAGATAGATAAAAACTTATTACACAAGAAATGTAGATCTCATCAAAACACACAATTTATGTCGTTTTTGTTGTGGAGGTTTCCGAGATATTCCTTGTTATTGGTTTCAGTTGTGAAGTACTTTAATTTTCTCAGACAGGAAGTGTTCGTTGTTTTTTTGTTCTACTCTTGGCCAAGCAAAGAAGTTATTTGTAATGACAATCGCACAAAGATAGCTTTTAAAACATTTGACTATCATTTTAGCTTAGTGCATTCTCTTTGTTCCCTTCTACTTATAAAGAGCTAAGTAATGAGAACATCCTGCTAATGTTTATTGTGTAGAAAGAAGAATAATTTTTTGTAGGAAGTTTTTGTTGAGCAGCTAGAGAAAGTCATGTGAGTGAAACACATCGATTTGAAAAAGGAATTAAATGTTATTAGTGAGTCATTCCAATTTGCAAATAATGTTTTATCTCATTAAACTTCTGCTTATGGGAGAGAAAGCTAGGGCATAGGTATTTTTATTTTCAATATACTTTCACTAAAAAAAAATCCCAGCTAGATCCTTAACATCAGTGTGATAATGACCCCTGGTAAGACACAATACTGTTTAATTTTTCTGTATTTTCAGTACCATTAATTGAGAATCCCAATAAACAATAATCTGTCCAGTGGTGTTTAAGGAAACAATATGCCTATTTAACTGATATTCAGATCTTTACAATTTAATTTTTCTATCAGATGGTAGATAATTAAGACATAAAGGTATTTATATTGAGCTGGAGTTTGTATTAAATGTGTATGAATCTTCTGGGAAAATATTTCTTCTACTGGCATGTAAGAATGGAACAGTTGGATTACCTTATTTGATATCTACAGAAACAGTGTAAGTGTTTAATTTTCACTATGTATTTACATTGAAAGTTAGTTGAGTCGATTTTGTAACACTACATCACTTACTTTTTATTTCGGAAAACATGTTTCAGAAATAAAAAGTAAGTGATGTAGTGTTACAAAATCGACTCAACTAACTTTCAATTGTTAAAACACATCACTGTCACAAAGTCCACCATATATCAGGATGTATTAACATACTGGTTTGTGATTCATAGGTTGACCATTTGTCGCATAAACATTAATCAAACGGTAAAGAAACTTTGTTATTTTCATAGCTTGGGCATTAGACACACGTACATTTATCATTTTTGTCTTTACCACATACATAATATGTAAAAGAAGTTAATGCATTCCACACAAAAATTGATATTAGGATTTCATGGGAAATGCATGTTGGAGGCTCCCTGCATAAAAAAAGAAATTAGAAAAAAGATGTGTGCATGAGAGAAAGAGACACAGAGAGAGAGAGTAAGCTTTTTAACAATAATTTGTCACAGAGATATAGAGAAAGTCATGTGAATGGAACATATTCAGATTTTTATCTTTATATATTATTTTGGAGAACCTTTTAGCAACACTTTGTCCATTTCTCAATTGTGTTGCCAATCAGCACAAGAAAGGAGTTGGGATATGGTGTGTAAGGGATTAGAGGAAGTTTTGATACAATTTAAATTCAGTTGAAATCAATTAAAATGAAGGGTAGCTTAGATTGAGAGCCTTCTGCAAATTTTCAATTTTTAGGTGAGCAGCTTCACATGAGGTAAAAATTTATCAATACATTTCAAATTTGGTTGAAATCAATAGAAGTTGAGATAAGTTAATATCTTGAAATCAAGATTGTAGCTGAATATTTCCACCCAGAAGCTGAAGCTCTGAAAGTTTGCCAGCTAAAGTAAATACCACAAATAAATATGCTGTTTTTACTTTCTGCCCACACAGTGTATAGAGAAGGTATTGTGTTTCACCAAAAAATCAATGCCATGAAATATGTTTTGGGGACCCCTGAATCTAAAAAAACTGATTTTTAGAAAACAAAGTTTGTGTGTGTGGTATGTGTGAGTATGAGCTTGTGCGTGTGGACTGCATAGCTCAAAAACGAAAATACTGTTAAGTGTCATACTTGGTATTTAAGTTTATATCTTCCAAGGAGTGACATGGAAGATCCCCCACACTAAACTATTCTTTACATGGAAAATTTTGTTTTTCTCAAGGATGGCTGTTTTTATTAAATTACTGTATATTACAAATATTCACTTGACTAATAGCATATAATATCTTCAATTTTATGGCCTAGCCTAGGAAGATTTCTTCATCCTGGATGAATTTTGCATAACTGGTAAACATAAGTGACAAAATCCTACTGCACAAATAAATATTGATTTAGTTAAAACAATTTACATCATATGCATTTTATTTATTTTTTGTAGAATTAACTTTTCCAAGATATTCCTTATTGATTTTCAATTTTAAGCTGCTTAAACATTTCTCAAACAGGTCATCTTTTGTTTTACTCCTAGTCTTGCAAGGGGAAAGCCAAATTTCAGTTGTTTCACATAGTGACCTACTTTCTGAAACTGTATTATGGTATTTCCCTTCTACTTGAAAGTAATACAACCATTTCTGCTAATGTTCAACTTGATTACTATGATGTAGATAAACATTTTGTAATAATAGCTTGCTGAGAAAGTCATGTAAATGGAACACATCACATGTTTTTACTTGTATTTCACTTTGACTGCAATTAGAAGCAAAATACAATAAGGGTTACCAGATTTTTTTCTTGACATTGCGGCAGTTTGTAAGGTTATTTACCTTATAGTTTGTTGCTGGAGCTATGCAATTACATATTTTTAGTTTTTCTAGCCCCATATGTACAATGTACATAGGGATAGAGAAGGTATTGTAATGCACCCAAAAATTTGATGTCGAGATTTCACCAGAAATATATGTTTTGGGTCCCCTGAGTCCAAAAAAAGCATTTTTAAAAATAGGTCAGTGTGTGTGTGTGTGTATGTATGTGTGTGTCTGTGGACAGCATAGCCCCAAAACGAAAAGACCATTAAATGCCAAACTTGGTATTTAGATTTGGTATCTTCCTAGGATGCAACACAAAGATTTTGAAAAAAATCCTCCCACCACAAACTACCCTTTATGTGGAAAACATTTCAAAAATTTTGATTTTCTTAAAAATGGCTAACTATTTTGATTAAAATTCTGCATATTAAAGCTATTTATATCCAAAATAAAATGTACATCGCAAATTTTCTGTAAATAGCTTCTAAAGACCTCTTTATTCTGGATGAATTTTGCTTAACTGCTAAACCGTAAGAGAAGCACAAAAAATCACTGCTCAAAAAATGTACATCACTTCAAAACACACAATTTATGTCCTTTACATTTTTGTTGTCAAGGTAACCGTTTCCAAGATATTCCTTGTTATTGGTTTCAGTTGTGAAGTACTTAAACTTTTCTCAGACAGGAAGTGTGCATTTTTCTTTTGTTCTACTCCTGGCCAAGCAAAGAAGTGATTTGCAATGACAATCGTATAATGATAGCTTTTAAAACATCTATTTTGTGTTGATATGCTTACTGGTGTTTACAATAAGCTTCACATACCCAATACCAAACTCTTGCCTGGGCAGCAGCTAACGGAGTGAGTGAAAAATTTTCTCTACACATTGAGTCATATCTCCATGGTGATTTGTCAGTAACTATTGTTGCTTGTTATTTTTCCCTGGTCACATACAATTAATGAAAAACTCCATCTTTACAAATTGTATCAGAATAATAAAGTTGGTCATATCTCTGTCTGTCAGTCCCTCTCTGTCTCTTAATATATTTTTAACACATTGCATTTTCTAACCTAACAAATTAATGGACATTAAATATATTAATAGAAATGAGCAATATAATATAACAAATCACATAAATTATTAAATATTCATAATAAACATATACTTATAGCATAAATGTATAATAATATAACACTTTCAACTCGACATTACTTGCATGCAAAATTTCACTCTCCCCTTGAACTTTAATAAGAAAACCATTGCCCCCCCCCCACATTAATTGTGAAAATATCATTATAAACATAGCTATTAACTTATATTATTAAGAATGAGCAATGCAATAATACTGTGACCACATTCTGCAGCTATAAGAGCTTCGCAAGTCTTGGCTGATTGGCATCCATTGTTACATTTGTTTTAGTGGACACCTATGCTGGTGCCAAGTTCTTTTGACATCGTAGCTGCGATTTTTTTCACTATGGAGTGGACATGTCAGAAGGTTCTTTGATGTCAAAGCCTGGCATTGTTACACCTGAGTGGACATTTGTTAAAGGAAGATTTTTTGACGTCGAAGCCTGGCATTATTACACCTGAGTGGACATTTGTTAAAGGAAGATTTTTTGACGTTGAATCCCGGCATTGTTACACCTGAATGAGTTTGTGACACCTTTGGTGGTTGGCAGCACGACTGCTTCTAAAAGTTTCTACTCATGTGACCAAGTATAAAAAGGGGAAGAAGAGTTCAGTTTTTACTGGGAATGCATCGCATGCGATAGCTGGGTGAATTTCGACGGGGAATTCGTACCGAGCAGTAATCGTCGCTGCAGCGAACGTCGGAAAGAAACTTGGAATTGTTACAAAAGCATTGAAGAAAGACAGTTACTTGAGAGCAAATTCTGATTGTAATCAGTTTGGGAAGAAATAAAAAGCTGTTGGAGAAAAAAATAATTTTTGGTTGTTTGGTGTTAAGAGAGGGATTTAACGCCACATGGAAAAGATGAAAGCTTTACTCGAAGAAATAAAGAACCTGAAAACTGGAATGAACGAAATCAAAACCTAAATAATTCCGGAATGGAAGAAATGGAAAAGATGGGCATGAAGAATGAATCCTGAATGGAGAAGATGGAGGCCAAAATGAAATCCAGCATGGACAAAATGGTAGAGAAGATTAAATGCGGAATGGAGAACCCGAAGAAGGTGATAGCGATCAAAATTGATGAATGACAGGCCGGCGTGGAAAAGGACATGGAAGAACTTGGGGGGGATAAAGTTGAAAATCTTGTGGGAAAGGTGGAAGAACTTGGTGGTATGATGAAAAACCGCGACCAGTAACTTAATGCCCTGGAGGGAAGATTCGACGAAAGTGCTAAAGGACTGAACGCATTGGTGCAAAAGATGCCTGACGGTAGGCTGAAAGACATAAGGCAGCAGGTTGTAAAACAACTTCCTGCGTGTCAAATCACCCTTTTAAAGTCCTGTTTATCTTTCTCTGTCTCTTCAAAGAAATCTATTACATCGTTAACACTTGAATTGCAGGGTTTTGAAATCGTTCCACACAATTTAGAGGATCTTTATAACAAGGGTGGTGCTTGAATGGAGTTTTTCTCAGCAGTGATACCACTTAAAAGAATGCTTTTGACCGGACTTCGTTTTGAGGACATTAAAAGGGGCACTTGAAGAGCTTTAAACGGAATGATTCCTAGAGGATGTCATAGTGAACTCGATTCTATTTGCAGGAGCAGCTCTTTTATGTTAAAAAGTTCAAAAAATGCTACAAAGAAGAAAACTTCTGACAGTAGAATGAACTATCCCTCATTTTAATTCTGTTATTACTTCTGAAGTATGGCATCTTGTCGAACAGAAACGGAAGAAAGCTCGGTAACCTGGCACCCATTGGACATGTGTTTGAATATTTCAATACATACTGCAAGAACAACTCTATCAATGAATATGGCACTGAAATGCTTGAACCTTAGAGGTTATTGTAGCTTTCATGTGTTTCTCGAAACCAGTAAAGTATACATATAGATATTTGTCCTTGTGACACAAGGCTATTGCATGCCTCAAACATGTAGGTATATGTAGGACAGCAATCTACTAGGCCATTCCAGCAGAACAACTCACTTCATCAAATACTTCTATGGTTAGTTGAACCTATCAAGTACAGGGCAAAATATTACAAATGAGAATTGATGTAATTCAATACTGCTAGCAACAGACTTTTATTATCAGAGGCTTTTCGTAGTAGTTGCCACACTTAGAAAAAAAAGCAATCAGAGGTATAAAAAGGGAGCTGCTAGGCCCCAAAAGTTTAGTTTTAGACAGAAACTTCCAAGAATGCACTTGAAAGAGAGAGAGAGAGAGAGAGAGAGAGAGAGAGAGAGAGAGAGAGAGAGAGAGAGAGAGAGAGAGAGAGAGAGCAGTTAACTGTACGAGCGACGCGAAATAACATTTTACTACGGCATTGAATTAAAGGTTTTTTATTGTAATTAACGTATGAGTAAAGAGATTTTGTTTCAAAGGTGTCAGGAGCAGGATTGTACCTACAGTGGATTAAATAAAGAAAGAAAATAAATCCGGAATGGAGAAGATGGAAGAGATGCAGACACATGAAATTCGGAGGAAAAAAAAATCTGGCATGGAGAAAATGGAAAACAAACTGAAATTCGGGATGGAGAAGACGCAGACAGAGTTATCGACAAAAATCGACGAACAACTGGTGTCGGCGTTGAGGCGGGAACTGATGATCTGGGAGACGTACCTTTGGTGCTGGGCTGCGAGTTGACGACTGGTCCTCTCTCCCCCTTCCTCTCTCCGGCGTCGCAGCTGGTGAAGTGATTCTCGACGCTCCTCGGCTATTTGCGGACTCAGCGGCGAGCATTTGAGACCTATTTGTTTAACTCAGGAATTGAGCGGCGGTGATCTCAAGTCGGAGAACGGGAATTTGACTCAAAATAAACGTCGGTTTATTTCCCTTCACAAGCGTTCTCGAGACTGTTTCTAGCACGATTCTATTCCCGTAATTCCTCTCGCAGTAGAGCGTAATGCGTACAAGAAAACTTGAACTTACGCGGCGATAATTTCAACTGTTACGTGCTGAATTATTATAGACACTTGAACTTTCTAGCATGGATATATTATCGCAAGTGTTGCAGGTTCCGCGTGACATTACATTTCGCAGTGCGTGAATCACAACAATAAACTTCGCGGGGACCTTACTATTTGGCGCGGGTCTTATTCTGAAATTCGCAGGTTCCGCGTGAAGTTACATTTTTTAGTGCCTCCAAATTAGGGCGAATGCTCTACATTTATAGCAAATCCTACCCACGCGCAAAACTCTCAACTTGCAATCTCATTGGCCCATTTTGGCGCCGAAAATAGCTTGGGGTGCACTTCTAACGTGACGTGATTAATTCCAATTGGTCGATACGACTTTCACGTGATTCTTGACCCCAATTTTCTCGTGATTCCCCTATTTGTATGTCACATCCACTTTCTCTTTCCGAGACGTGACTACATAATAGCATTTTCCCCCTCTCGTAATACACAAAGCGACTGAAATCGCCTCTTGAGAACTCTCGGGTTGAAGTTAGAAAATGCTTCCCAGGAACAGTCTCTCTGAACTTTCAATGTACATTGTGACATTACATGATATTTTACTTAGTAATTAACTTACACAATCTAATCAATTAAAACATATGCTGATGCGCTTACGCAGCTTGGCGACATACCGTTTCAGCGTGAAGAAAGATATAAAAGATCTGGGCCAACAGGTTAACGTCTTGGAGGATATGCGAATGGCTTAACGCCATGAAAGACCACGGAGAACGTATCAGTATCCCGGCAGCACCAAAAAAACTGAACATCATGATGGGAAAGCTGCGCTTTGGAAGGTTGAAGCACTTCAAGTTCGAAACGCCAGAACGCAAAACATTTTCACGCGTCAAGACACCCAAATACGACAGGGCTTCAACTTTCGAAACCTTCCCGTCGACAGTTCGTCATCGTTGCCCCACAACCGATGTTTAGCAGAGGAAGAAGCCGCACAAGTGATAGCCAGCCTCTCTGGGGCGGCGACAAAAATACTCGGCGATTCCGACGTCGGTGGTGTCCGGAGACATTTGGGTAGCCCTTAGGAATCATCGCTTGGCCGCACCTAGCGCAGCCAGCTGAAGCTAAGGCTGCAACAGCCAGGAAGGATGATGCAGGTGGTTCTCCCGCCTAGGTGCGTGTCTCAGGAAGCAGCCTACTCTCAGTGCGTAACGCTAAGATACCGGCTTATGATCGGATCATAAAACAATCCTTGAAGCAATGACGGCTGCATTGAGGATAGAGGCGGCCAAGATAACAGCAGCCATTCCGAAGACCAGGCGTTTTCGTTGCCACAAAGAGAAGGAACAACCCAGAGTTGACGACTACCTTCCAGTGTGCCTAGACTTTCGACATCAAGCTGACACGCAGGACTGGCGTCTTCACACCCCCTCGAATGATGCTACATGCCTTGGGCAGAAGATGGACAGCAGCCTCATCGCGGACGGTTGAATACAAGGACATCTATGCTGAATACTAGTGGGAAAAGGTGCACCCGTGACTAATCAGAACTAACGTGGCGAAGGCACGAATACTCAGTCGGCCCTTATCACCTAGTAACGGCGTATGAGCTAGAAGACTGTTGGCCGGAGGATTTTGCGATTCGGCTGAATTGAGGTGTTGCTTCGGAGGCTCCACGAACATTCGGGGATCTAACAAACGATATAACTGTGCCCGTAAGAAGCAAGGTGGTGGTGAAGGTGCACATTGAGGACCAACGGTCTAAGAACCTGGTTTTAAATCGGAAGACAACCATTAAATGAATTATGCGTTGCTCGGGCGCTGTTTTGTCGGAAGAAAGTGCTCGTGAGGTGCGCAATTCAACGAGCGCCGATCATGACATCAAGTTAGGAAAGTGCAAGCCAGTTATGTATGTATCGCCTGAAAGTGTTGCTGAAGAGGTAACTGACAAATTGAACGCCTCAGAACTGGATAGACGATATAAATCAGTCCTCAGCCAAGGGGATGGCGATTGCGGCCGTACAGACCGATTACTCCATTACAGAGGCCCCTACCTATCCGGCAACCACCAAAACGTGTTCCTCTGGCGAGCAAGGCGGACATGAGAGTTAGTGGAATCATTGAACCCAATACCCCTTAGTGTTCCTCTGTGATCTTGTAATAATAATAATAACAATAACAATAATACACTTCTGTGTGGATTACTAAAAATACTGTTTTCCCTTATCCTGTGTTGATTGGATTTAAAATCAGGATACTGGCAAGTGGCCCCAGATTCCTGTGACAAATACGAAACTCCAGTTATGCCCTTTGTCCTCTGTGTCCTTCCAACGCATCATGGAGTCGGTGATGAGTAGCCTACCTGTTGTGTCTGGACGACATCGTCATGGAAAACAACTTTGAAGACCATCTTGAGAGAACCTGCAAGATACTGCAGAGGCTGCAAACAACTAACCTGAAGCGATCACAAAGATGTGCCAACTCTTCTACAAGGAGGTGAACCACTTGGACCACATAGTCTCAACATCTGGGATGGCCATAGGTCCGAGGAAAGTTTGGGCAGTGAGAGATTGGCCTCATCTGAAAGATAAGCAAGAGTATCCTGGATCTATGCAGTTATTTACTATTGACAGTTCATCAGAGGTATCTGTATTATGTAACCCTTCACTCACTTGACAGGAGAGCACCAAACTTATATGTGGTCAGAAGAGGGTAAGAATGCATTCCAGGTGCTTAAGTCAGCAGTAGATTCTGTAACATGGTGGTAGTTGTATTTTGAACTCGGACACCAGTGACACCGATATTGGAAGCGTTCTGTTCCAGGTCCTGGAAGGTCAGGAGCAAGTATTAGCCTACCATAGCAAGATGCTTTCTAAGGCAGAAAACTACTACTGCATTACATGATGAGGGAAAAGGTGCTGGAACACTTCCAAGAGTACCAATATGCCCTGAGGTCAGCCATTCCTCCTGAGGACTGACTACTTCGCCTCAACCTGACTGTTGAGTTTCAAGAACCTAGAGGGCCAGACAGTCCATTGGATCCAAAGACTCCCAGAATACTTCACATCAGAACATTGAAAAGGAAGGAGCAATTCCAGTGTGCATATCATATCAAGAAGACCCTGCCCAGAGAAGTGCAACCACTGCCCTAAGGTGAAGGAGAACGTGCTTGTCACAACTGTCCATGTTATTTCAGTGGTGCCTACAGATGGATGGGAGAGCACAGACCTGAAGGAGGAAACAGCTGTCATATGCTGATTGTGGTCACCCTTGATAGAAGTGTAAGCTGGAAAGACATTGCCAGAAGAAGTAATGTGTATAAAATCCTTTGGGTCCAGTGGGACTCATTGAAGACCAAAATAGGTGTACTGTTAGAGTTTGGGAAATGCCTGACAAGAAGAAGTGCTACTGCTGATTCCAGGCAGATGCTGAGAGTTGGTGCCACAATTTCATGTATGTGCAGAAACACCAAGAGACGGTATCCCATGAAGCAGTGTAATGGCTATTGACATAGCTGAGCTATCCCTTATGTCAGATAATAGCAATAAATGTCTGTTGGTGGTTATGAATTACTTCACCAAGTGACCAGACCATTGGGGACTACCTTGTAGAACTATTCTACTGCTTTGGGGTACCATTGGAGCTACTTAGCAACCATGGTACCATCTTTGAATCAAACCTGATTCAAAACATTTAAATGCACTGATGCACACAACATCTCTCCACCTACAGTAAGACAACATGGTTGAGCAGTATATCAAAACTCTAAAAGAACATTTGAGGAAGCCAGTGGCCAGTCACAAAGACTGGGATGACTGCTACATTTCTTGCTAACCACCACTCTTCAACTCACGTGCCACCGGATTGGCACCAGCCAGCCTGGTCTCTAGCAGAGAGTTGCATCTTCCATGTGACCTTATGTTTAGAAGTCTCTCTGGGGTAGTACAGCCAATATTCAACTATGGAGGGTCTCATAGACTGATTTCATGACATGCATGAGAGGTAGCAAGTGACCGGATGAAGGCCCATTATGACCGACTGGGCAACAGATCAAGGGGTGCTGCCTGAAACTTCCACAACCATGGCAAGGGCTGTATCTCATGATGAGAATGATGTCTCTACTACATCCAAAGGCTGTCCCAAAATAAATGGCTAAACTGGGTTTGTGTAGTCTGCTATGATGATGCTGGTAGGAGCAAGCAGCCCTGAGGAGGGAGCAGTGTTATTGTGTGCCAAATGCATGTGTGTATGCCTTACCACCCTGAATTGTTGCATGTGTGCCGGAGGTTTGCTTTCCATGGCTCAACTGCATTGACACATCTGCTTGTAAAATAGTTGCACCTGTGTATAAAGAACATGACAATAATGAACCCTGCTTCTCAATTGCCATGCAATTGGGAGTTTTGGACACACATGAAGTTTAGGATAGAGAACTCTAAGAGAGCAGTTGTCAAATATGGATGAGCATTGAAGCAACAAATGATAAAATTGGCTATTGAATTAAAAACGTTATTGTAATAAACATTGGAATAAAGAGATTTTTGTAACAGTATTATAAGACCCAGGCTATCATTGCTAATGAGCTATTATGCCAATCAATGCTAATTTATTTTCCTTTCACCTGTACCATATACAATAAGCTAAGGATTAGATTGTGTTTTGTAGGCTATGCTGGCTTAGCAGGTCTTAAACATAGGCCATGCCAAAGCATACAAAATTACTCACATAAGTATACAACATTTAAAGTTCTTGCATTACAATTAATAGTAAACTATTTAAAATTTTGGGTGCATTAAAATTTAAGACAGAAAATAAACATTATATCACTTGGCTTTTACAGCCTATGTCACTACACAGTATGTTCAAATGTTAGATCTATATTGTCATAAAAATTTGGCAATATAATTTCTAAATTATCAGTTATTGTTCTCAAACTGCATACACAGAATCGGATGGGAAAATTCAATTTGAATTTTGTGGACAATTGAATTAATTGTCAGTTGATTTGACAATCAATTTGAACATTGTGAAATGGTGGAATTTGAATCATGGAGTTTCATTGATCATTGAGTTCTTACTGAGCTCATTGCAATATGCTGGTCTGACATTAAATTCCCCAAATGATTCCTTATTTAGAGAAATGACATGGAATGCCAAAGATGCATGGTTAATATCCTGGCTATGGCCACTGAATTTTTTAGTCTGAATATCACTTTCCAATATTTGTTATATTGGCATAGTTTGAATGACAAGAAAATCTGTAAAGTAACAAATGCTAAGCAAATATCCATGTGTTATTCTTATATATTAATAGTAGTCTACTAAAATGTAAATTTTAGAATTGTTTCTTGAACTTACTACATTCCTGAATGCAAGATATAAATGTTGTGAAACATGCCAGATATGTAACACTACATATTATGCTTACGATTTTGTCATTTATAGCTTTCAGTTGCCAGAGTACATTTGCATGTATATGATTTTCATGAACTAATACAGCATGAGCAACTAAAGTAAATATTTAATTTTTTTTATATTCTGTTGTGAATAATCTTTTATTTAATTTTTAAAAATAAGATTTAGCCAGGATTTATAAAAGTGTCATCAACTGTAGGCAATATCAATTAATTAGTACAGTTGATAAAAGCCAAAGATTGGAAGTCCCTGTTTCTTTACTGAGATATTCTTTCTGAATTTGTAAATATTTTCTGTTATGACAGAGATGCAACAGTTTGTTGTTTAAAATCTGAGCAGTTTGTGAAAGAGCTAAGTAACATTTTTTTTATCTACACTTATACATCATAACCTCAGTTAGGGAAACAGAAAACTTTGTATCTGTGAAACAAATCCATTACTTCTGTCAAATAATTGTAGAATACATCTTGTATGGAAATTGGTTGCATTTAAGGATTGATGTTTATCTGAAGGTTGCAAGGGGAATATGTTGAGTGATTCTGAATATAAACAGTATATCCTGATCAATGTTGATGTTATCAATTGCCTTGAAGATAACTTTGGGACTTTTCTCACAAGCCTCAACTTTGCAAGTGTTCCAATGTAATGCATTGTTAATGGCTTCTCTTTATAAACTACTGCACTTAGACATCTAAGGCTTGCTCATTGATGTTGTAATTTCACAGAAGTTGAAAACTTGTTTGATGAATTTTCTTGGCTGTTATTTAAGTCAACAAATCATTAGCAAATGCATAATATGGGAATAGATAAATGTAGTGGGTACTTTTAGAATTTTAGAATTAAGCTAAATAATTTATATAATGTTTTAGTTCGCATACAAAATGACGGTACAAAACCTTTGCATATAATAATTTGTAGATATAAGCATTAATGAAACAGATGTATTTATTAATGTGGTTACAGTAAAATTTAATAAAGTTGTCTTAACTTCCTTTTCATTACGAATTTGAATTATTGTCCTGATCTCTAATATTTCATTCCGCATAGAGACTTTCTGGAGTCACTCATACTTAAAAAGAACTTGTCTTTTAACTGAAAAAAATACTTGTATGATGCACATAAAAGCTAATACTCTAGATCAGTCATGCCACTCTCCACTATGTTATTCTCCAATTTTGCATGTTTGGGTTTGGGGGGGGGGTGTTGAATGGACTTCACAATGGCACAGTATTTAGAGAATAATATCTCCTTGAATGTAGGACAAATCAAAGAACAAAACAGGTGGGTTGGTTAAAACTTTATGTCCACCCTCGTGGGAATACTGCTCTAAATCATTCAACATTTTAACTAGGGCTTTACATTTCTGTGGTATTTGAGAAAAAGTTTATTCTTGAATTCACACCTAATGATACTGCATAAGGATAAGGCAATAGCAGCCTGACAGTATATCCTTGTAATGCAAAATAATCATCCTTGTTTGGGGCAGAATTCACAACTATAATACACCTCCTCCCCTACAATAGCCACCCCTCCAACCCACATTCAACACTTTCCAGGCTTAAATAGGTATGTAATTTCCCCCTCCCAAGAATGCAAGTAGGATGTGCAAAGATTATTAACATTAAAAGTTTTAATAGTTTAAAAATAAAACAATGGTCTTGTAAACCAAAAATGGGTCTTACTTTTAAAACAACTTATCTGTCATTCCCTGTTTAGCAATTGATTTAACTCGATGAGTTTAAGGTGAATTTGCTGTTAATAACATTATTTCTAATTGAATAGTGTAATTTCTTATGTTTGAACAGTTATGCTTATGTAAAATGTCGTAATACAAAACATGGTTTTGTGGGTTTCAAATAGATAGTGTTGCTAAGGCAAATTGGTGTTACCATCATGTATTATCATTTGTTACACGTCGCAAATGCAATTTGCTGCTCATTCATAGATTAGTTTGTATTTGGTATACATTTCAACTAGTTATTCTGTATGTTTTCGTTAAAATGGGGGAAAAAATCAGTGTCGTTCAGTGATTCACTTTTGACTCTTGAATGGGACAACTCGTAAGGTGATAAAATGAAATTGGATGCTGTTTGAGAAAATCTTTCGTTACCTATGACAATACCAAGATGTTGGTTCAACTACTTTAAACGTGGTCGAACATCCGTTTTGCTGAAGAGCGCCCAAGACACGGATGTTCGTCCATGTTTAAAGTGCCGGTCCCCATGGTTTTGGTGCTTCGTGGGCAGGGGATCGTGGGTTCGAGTCCCGCCTTGGGTATGGGTGTTATATGATTGTGCAATGTGTATATGTTTGTGTAAAGGAACAGTAAAACCAGTAATCATATAGGGGGGGGATGTAAATTGGGGATACAGCGCCTGACCAGACTCCGGTACTGTTTTTACACAAAACAAAAAAACAAAACAAAACAAAAAAAAAGACGTCCGGCAGATAGGTTACCGAGGAAAGCATTGGAAAAATACACGATAGGATTCTCGTTGATCATCAAAGTTCGCGAAGTGGCAGGGGCCATAGGTGTGTTGTCGGGAACGGCAATTCATGTTTTGCTAAAAGTTGTCGGCCCAATGGGTGCGATTACTCGCAGTGCACAACAAGCTGGCGTGGAAGCTGCATTTGAAGCTATTTAAGCGAAATCTGAAGGGGTTTTGTGTCGAGTTGTCACGTCGATGACATCTAGATTCATCATTATACTCTGGGAACCAAGCAGCAATCAAAACAATGAGTTTTCTTCCGGTGAATCTGTTCCAAAAAAAGGCAAAGAAGCCTGTCCCATCGGTCAAAAAAGTGCTGACGATTTTTTGGGATGCGAAGGGTATCATACTCGTTGAAGTCTTAGGAAAAGAAAGAAAGAACAAACGATTACTGGACAATGTTACAGCGAGTTGCTGGCCAGATTTATAAGATGGTGGAGACAAGTCTCCATTTGGCAAATAAGAATATGCTGTTTCAACACGACAATGTACACCACATCCATCCGTAGTTGTTACCGCCAAACTACATGAATTATATTGCGTGATGAATTGCAGCCGCGTCCCGCATATTCATATGACCTCTGCCTGCAATTTCTTGTACCCGAACATGAAATGGCTCGCGCCAGCAACATTTAGATCAACTGAGGTCATCGTGGAGACAGGCGTATTTTGCAGAGCTTGACAATTCCTATTTTTCGGAAGGGTTAAAAATGGAAGAAACGTTGGGAGAGGCGTATATTCTCAAAAGCGGACTATGCTTAGTAATAAATAATTTATGTTTGAAAAAATGGCATCTTCATTCCTAATATGCGTATTTATTGAACCATCGCAGTATACCCATAGATCTATTCTGACTTTTTGGTTTAAACTATGTTGGTAGTAGCATCATTGTCGGCTGAAGATTTCTAGCTTGCTTTACTGTTTTCCAATTTATCACCTTTAATTTAACGCGCTTTATTACACACTTTCAGGCTTATTTTCTGAAATCTGCAGACTAAGTTTGGTTTCCGTAAATCGTTTTTTGATTAGCAGAAAGCACCTAGCCAAGAACTATAAAATATTTAATGTATTCGCTTAAATCAAATAGCTTTATTATTTACTACTCAGATATATTTTATATCCTGCCATGTCATTAGCTTATTCCCAAGGTTAAACATGTATATTAAGGGTAATCTTAAATTCTAATATTAACCTACTTCAGGCAAGAATTTACGTCTACTTCATGTAGGAAAGAGAGTATTGTATTCCATCCAAAAATTCGATCCTGAGATTTCACCGGAAAATATATGTTCTGGGAACTCCGAATCAAAATAAATAAATAAATAAATACATGTTTACTTTCTGTACTACGCACAGGGAAGTACTGCATTCTACCAATGAGTTGGATGCTGAGATTTCATCGGGCATTTAATTTTGCGATTCCCTGAATCCCCCCCAAAAATTTTAGAAAAAGATTCCTGTGACTGAATAGCATAACGCAAAAACGAAAAGTTGATTAATTACCAACTTGGTATTTAAGTTCCCTATCTTCCAAGACGCAAAACGGAGATTTTCAACAAAATCCTCCCACCCCAAACTACCCTTTATACGGAAGATTTTTTAATGTTCAATTTTCTCAAAAATTTGAAATACCACACATTAAAGACCTCCAGAGAGAGAGAGAGAGAGAGAGAGAGAGAGAGAGAGAGAGAGAGAGAGAGAGAGAGAGATGATCTAACAATTATTTTTCTTCAAATCAACGTTGTAGTTTTTAATTCCTGGCTATTCACAGAGAACCGAAATCGTATTTCAAGGTCATCACGTGGCAATCAGCTCTTAAAAGATTTGACTCGCTTTAGCCTAGTGTATTCCATTATTTCCCTTGTACAAGAAAACGTGTAATAAAGACAAAGTCTTGATAAGTATGAACTAGTTGAATAAGCTTTTTTTTTTGTTGAACTGAATAGAGAAAGTCACCTGAATAGGGCACATAAGACATTTAGCAAAAATGTCCTTTACATGGAACATGTTTCGAAAATTTCTATTTTTTCAAAAATGGATCTAACGATTTTGAATAGAATACCGAATGTGAAAGATATTTACATGGCAACATTTATATCAGATATTTTCTGGGACTTCAGTTTGTAAAGTCCTGTTCATTCGGAAGGAATTTTGTATAATCTTGTATAACTCACAAACAGGCGATGGATGAAAACGTACCACACAACAAATGTTGATCTCTTCAAAACACACAATTTATTTCAAATAATTTTTGTGGCATACCTAAGCCATTTCGAGATGTCCGTTATTAATCAATTGATTCGAATTAATCAATATTTAGTAATTTTGTTTAAAGTCCTGTCGATTTTCAGTGATTTGTCACTATCGCATGGAAAGTATGGCATTTTAAGGCCATTCTAAAGCGTCCAGTTGTTAAATATTTGACTCGCTATTCCCTTTGTATCTATAACGAAATATTAAATGTAGCTATTTCTGCGAAGTCTATCTCGATTATAATGAAGTAGATAGCAAGTTAAACGTTATAAGAATAGTTTCTGTAGCCAGTAATAAACTATAGATGATAAAGCCAAGTGCCTATGTAACACATCAGAACTTTATTTTACTGTCGAACAGCCTTGCAAGCTGAGGAGGAGCAGAATGAAGTAAACTGAAGACGGCGTTAGTCGGAAGCAGAAAGAGCTACGGGCTTTTAGCCTCTTTTGTTCTGCGTACAATATGGGGGTGCACTCAAATTCCAGGAAAAGCTGGTCGCACCTTTTCTTCAGGAGCCATCATTGCCGAAAGTTTCCCTTTACAATTTGACATACTTCCTGGCAGTTTTTGTGCAGTTGTCTACAGAGCCGAACCTGTTCCTGACAACGTGAACCACTTTTCTCCGTCTCGCAAATTCTCTCCCCGCCCCTTTGTAAATGGGAGCACCTACCTTTGTAAACTGAGAGTTGCTCGCTTAAGCTGCCCCATACTTTAGTATAGAGAAAAGCTTTGGTCAAGCGAGTGAATCTGACCACGACATCGGAATCGAGATGCATTTGAGTGTGTCCGATATGTTACAGAGCGTTCGATAGTGCCAGTGCAGTTCTTTATTGGTGGTCGTTTCTTATGCATTATAATTATTAATCGCCACTTATAAATTATGTCATATGAACGCATTTCTGATTAACACAACGCTTTATAATGGTTAGTACATTTTTAGTCATAATTTTTGCATCGTGTTTGAATAACGTAAGTTACTGCACTGAGTATACTAATTATAGGTATATTCTATATCAAGCTAGGAATAAAGAACAGCTGACATCGCTGTAGCGTACAACATTGAATGGCTATCATTAAAGAAGGCAAATGATATACTTTTTGTAGCAAACATTTGTATTGTAGAAGTAAAAAGTCACAATCGCAAGAATGCTCAAATGTAATCCCCAAGAGCAGACGAGACCAAAGGTGAGAGAATTTGGCCTCCCTCTAAGCAGCTGCCCTCTGGATTTCCATTTGGAACATACACGATACTAGGTTAGTGTCACGCAAATTGCGTATTGTCCTAATTTTGGGAACGAAGGCATTTTCGCTATACCTGCCCTAGGCAATCACTAGTCCTTGGCATGAACCACTCCGTTGTATGGTGTTCTGGACCGAATGTAATCAAAAGAAACTAATGGAACAAATCCGCATTTTTCGTTCTTCTTTTCCCGTTAGCGCTTATTTATTGTTGCTAGATCATATTGCGCATCTTGCAATGCACTTGTGAGAA
This sequence comes from Hymenopus coronatus, assembly GCA_030762935.1. NCBI lineage: Eukaryota > Metazoa > Arthropoda > Insecta > Mantodea > Hymenopodidae > Hymenopus > Hymenopus coronatus. Next base: position 65,171,894 of record CM060892.1, on the reverse strand, counting down.
GTAGTTCATACGCCAGACTGATGGCCCACATTTGCATTGTTTCTGTTGATTAAAACAAACCTCAAATTTGTTTTATTGCCCTTTTGCTGTCCGGTGGAATTTGAAGCATACCAGTTCGGCGGGAATAAATATTTTGCGTTAATTCCCCAGTCTTGAGTAACCTCACTGGATATATTGTCGCTCACATCAGAAACACCGGGGAAAAAAAAAGAACCAAAAAACTTGTTTTTAATGGATAATTCTCTAGCAACAATATTTAATTATTATTATGGCCAATCGGTCGATCTGTGTGGTGTAATGGTTACCATGCTAATACCCAAGGTTGCTGGTTCAAACCTGACGATGGGTGGTGGATTTTTTTTCGGATGTAAATATCCTTAGCGTGGGGAATGGGTAGTGGAGTAGTTGGTCCCGTGTAATGTTTATTTGCACATTAAAGAAACCCATGCCTTGAGATAAAAAAAATACCTGGCTAAATTCGCCATTTTCACGTCTGCAGTTCGTTACTTCGTCCTATATTGCCATATATGGACGATGAGTTGATCCTATGTGTGCAAAGTAGTGGACTAGTGAAGATATTCCTTGATCAAAAACAGTTATGGTGGCCTAATGCGCCGACGATTCGGGAATCATTAAGTTGAATTGAATTTCCAGTCTCATACATTTCCTTAATTAAAGCGTTTCATGATTTATAGGTGCTACTATAAAATATGAAAGTTTCAGAAAAAACAGTAACACTTTTATTTCGGACATTACTGCCAATTTTGGAAATTGCTTCTTTATAAACACATTCATCATATTTACCCTGCGTTATTTCCTGCAAACCGTAAAATCAGGTTTCAGATTTTGTTGCTTATAATCACAATGCATATCATGACGTAAAGCTTACAGCTGATAATGAAAAGATTAAATAGCAAACCCTAAGGGTTTGTTATTCGAAATCGCTAAACGCCACAATGTCCGCTACAGTGCTGTTCTGCATTAGGAAGTATTACGAGGGTGCACCAGTAAATGACGCACACTCATTTTTTTCCTACATTGTTATTTTAGCTATGAAATTTAAAACTCTCAGAGATATTAGTTGAAGTTAATGCTAGAGTTGACAGTTTTCAAAAAGGCGTAGCTCTAGCGAGGGAACTGTGAACTACGCAGCAAAAATGACGCAAAGAGCAGAGTTATGTGTATTTTGTGAGCAGATGGACATTACGCAAGTGAAATTCACCGGAAAATGTGTGCCATATATGGATAAGACTTGGACCGAAGCAATACCTCTAAATGGTGTATATTTTCGAAGAAGGGTCGCCCTCCATGGGGTAGTGGTTACCATACTAGCTTAATATACCCAAAGTCGTGGGTTCAAACCCGGCGGAGGACGATGGATTTTTTTTTTTTTTTTTTTTTTTTTTTTTTTTTTTTTTTTTTTTTTGTGGGGAATCATTAGCCTTCCTTCGAGGGCAGTAAAGCCTTTGATCCGGTGTCGTAGATTTACATGCCTCTTTATCAGACTTTTGCATGCCTGATAAAAAGGCCTCAGCAAAATTAAGCGGTCTTTCATGCCCAAAATAGAATTGGACGTTGAGAACCACAGTAGTTAAAGATCGTCGTTAAATAAAACTCCATTTCCATTTCGAAGAAGGCCGTGAGAACCTGTTGATTCACTACATTCCGGGCGACCAGAAAGTCACAAATTTGGTTTGAAGTGCTCCAGCACTCACCTTAGAGCCCAGACCTGACACTGTAGGACTTTTATCTATTTAGTCCCCTGGAAAAAAAAAAAAAAAATATTGGGTATATGTCGTTCAGATGCATCAGTGAAACTGGTTGTGATAAGATGGGTATACTTAATTTTTATGAAGTGTATAATGAAACTGGTGCCACGATAGTAGAAACGTGATGAGACAAGTGCTTATATAGAAAAGTAGATACAGGACGGCGGTTCATTGTTAGTAGTTTATTGTGTCGTATCTGTTAACTTTTTGTTTTGAAAAAAATTACAGAGCGTTGCTTACTGGCGCATCCTCGTATTTTCCAATAACTTTATTAGTATTAGTAGTACCTAAAATTGCTAATGTTACATTTCAGTAGGAACATTTCTTGTAAGTCATTTATGTATCATTAATACAGTTTTTTCTGCTAATGTGAGATAATTATACATCATTGCAATTCTATTTACATATTCATTGAGTAATAAATTAGCTTTGCAATCTCCGCAAATTTATGACTTGAATTTGTATTTCACAGTGTTAGTACTTATTGCAGAAAGTTGTCAAAAGCTATTTATTTATTGTAAGTGTGAGATCATTGATGTCATCCATGTGTTTGTCCTATTTTTTGACGTCTGAATTACCTAAGAAACAGAACTGGATGCTTTTATGTAACTGCTTTCCACTGTAACCCATCTATACAAACATTTTAATTCTGTGCACATATATTTAGAGTTGTGGATGAGAAGCCAGCTCCTTTCAAAATACTTAGATCCTATCTCTCAAGCAGTATATTGTAAACAGAGTTTTCAAAATGTTCATTTAAAATGCGCAACGCTGGCTTTTCTATCTTGAATATAACTTGCTAAGTACATGGCACTGCAGCCAGTCTTAATTATCGAATATATTGTATATAAAATAATGATTTTTCCTGAAGGAGATTAACAGTGGGGGATTTGAGTGGAAATATTTTGAAATTACTAAGCAAATACAACTTTCTTTAGTAATTAAGACTTGTTTTTTCTTTCTCTTAAGCTTTAAATGGGAAATACCCATGTTGTGATGACAAAACCGATAGGCACTCGTAAAATACCTAGCAGGTAAAATCATCTGGCGTCAGCACACGGCTTATAGGGATCCTCCTGAGTGAAAATATGCCGGGGAGCGAAGCCGAAGTGATTGCAAAAACTGTCAGAGGCGTATTATCAGTTCCAAACTCACATTTTGTGCATGTGAAAACATATTTTACATGGACTCAACAGGTTGTACATCGTATAACTCACACTGAACTCGCTATTCAAAACACATGTTCATTTTCATGCCTGTCTCGTGATTAAAACCCATTTTACGTGAGTACATGACATCCTCTAATAAACGCCATTGTGGACCCGTAAGTCAGGCGTATCCAGGGTACATCCATTATTAATATTATTGAGGTAAATGCAAATAAGTTTCGAGGACTACAGGCATAACATTAGCAAAATACACTAAAGCATTAACTAATTGTATTTCATGTCTTGTACCTTGGTCTCCCCAGTTTTGAAAGTGTTTTATATCACTGCAGACCTATAAACACACTTTGTTGAATTGATTCCTAATGTAGTGGTAGTGACGAAGTTCAGAATGGCTCAGTGCGGACTATAATGATTGCAGAAGTTTAATTCGTAGATATATTAAATAATGCGCTCACGAATTATGCTAAAAAGTTCCAAATATTGCACCAGTGATAAGGCGCTTGTAAGCTGTCAGCTCACTCAATTTTCAGTAGCACTGATGCCAGTATATTCTTTAGGTGTCGTTGCGTTGTGTCAGCTTCATTTTATACTCTTTTATTATTTTTGTGATATCTCGCTGACCTGTTAGATATACAGCACATCTGCAGGTTGTAAGGTTTCCAAGTTCGGAATGTTATACTATTTTTTTCATGCAAGATGAGGCAACGCCGCATGCCGCTCGATTTGCAACATACACTTATGTAAATGCCTCATCATCTGCAGGCAGTAACGTCTGGTTGAAAGATCGTGTCTATGAGGAACATATCCGATCTCTGCCTGATAAAGGCCTAGCAAACAAAAAGTCGCTCTAACATCACGAATACTGCGAGCAATGTTGTAGATGCAAAATATTGCAAAATTTGGAGGCCATAAGTGTATTCGATCTTTTCTGCGTCAATGCTACAAATTTTCAGTTGGTGGTAAGATTTGGATCTTATTTATATTTGGCATAAATTGCTTTACTAGCAAATCTACGAAATTTCAGACTTCTACGGTAATTACAGTCCGTGCTGTGTTACACTAGCTAGTCACTTAACTATAACTAGCTAGTACATAAGCTGTTACTATGCGCACACTTTTGCTTGGGCGCTGACTCCTTCATTCATTAGATTTTGCCCAATTTCGGAAGCAGAGCAGAGCGACATTAGCATATGTACGCTATACACTTTGACATATAGTGATTTCAATGTTAAGGTTTCATTCTGTCAGTAGATCTCAGAGTTCACTCACGTGCATGTGGCTGTGTTTCATTTAATATTTCAGCTAGTTCGCTTTAAATTAAATAGTATATTCATCATAATGGCTGAGGTTCTCAAAGTAATAAACTTTCTTTTGTCGACCACACTGAGAAGGGGGGGGGGAGCAGGCGAGCGAGCTCTTCTTCCCCTCGACCTCCGCTCCTGTAAAACTAGCGCCCAAGAAAAGGCGCGCGCATAGTACAGCTTTCTGTGCATCTTTGGTGCCTTTCTAGAAAAATCGCCGTCATCATGTTTTGAAAAATTTATTCCCACCTTTTGTTTTAACTGTTGCAATTATGAATTTTTTTTCAATGTTGTGCAATTATTTTGCACACTAATTTTTACGTGCCGGAACTTCTGAAACTCAAACACACACCTCGGATTCTTTCCTGTCATCGTCTTCCCAAGAAATCAATCGTTTCCTCTTGACCAGAAACATATTTTTTTATATTTAAAAATGCATTGCATGCGATAAAAAAATCTGATGTGTTCCATTCACACGACTTTCTCTACATCTCGGTAACAATTATTGTTCAAAAGCGCATTCTTCCATCAACTTCTTGTTCATCGAGGTAAGCATTAATAGAAAAGTCTTATTACTTGCTTTCTTGTAAGCAGAAGGGAAATAAGGGAATACACCATGCAAAAGCAATAGTCAAACCTTTTAAAAGTTGGTTGCCATGTGGATGAAATCCGTTTCTGTGTATTGCCAGTTCACAAATTCCCGTATGTGAAAAGTTTTAGTATTTTAACATTGAAACCAATAACAGGGAATATCTCCGAAATGGTTTAACTCCACGAAAAAATATATGACATAAATTGTGTGTTTGAACGAGATCCACATTCTTTGTGTAGTAAGTTTTTGTCTCTTACAGTTTACCAGCTATGCGAAATTCAGCAAAATTTGTCCAGAATGGGGAGGTCTTTAGGGGCTATTCCCAGAAAATTCAATATGTACGTTTTATTTGTCATGTAAATATCTTTAATACACGGTGTTTTATGCAAAATCGTTTGAGCCATTTTTGAGAAAATCAACATTTTCGAAAGATGTTTCCAACTAAAGGGAGTTTGGGGTGGGGGAATTTTCTCAAAATCTTGTGTCGCATCTTTGGAAGATAACATAGCTCCATGGCACGACAGTTCACGGGGAACCTTGGCCTACCGCCCGGCCGCTGCGTCCCCCATCTCGGTCCACTACCAAGTTTGGTATTTTACCGACTTTTCGTTTTTTAATTGTGTTCACAGACACACAATACAATATTTTTTAATATTAATATTAAAATACAATGTTTTAATTTAATTTTTTAATATTAAAATACAATAAAATCTAAAAATATTTTTTGGGGGATACAGGTAACTCCAAAACTTGTATTTTCGGTGAAATCTCGGTAACGAATTTTTGGGTGGAATACAATACTTTCTCTATACACTGTACATAGTACGTATAGGGAAAGTAAAAATGTGCAAATCTCTAAAGAATACAGTAAATGAGCATACTGGTACTTTATTTTTCAAACATAATGAATACACATAAATCAAACGGTAACATAAACTGATGAAAGAGGTTTTCAAGTTTACAGTTTATAATTTCTGAATAAATCTAATATGACCAATATTTGCTTTCTGTTTGTCTTTCTCTTTCTTTGAATACCAAATAAAATCCGCAATGTACTGTAAGTCATCTCTCAAGCCTAATTTGCAAATACCTATAGCTTTTTAGCGAGTATTTCAACGATAAAACGTAATTTGTGCCAGCTGGACATTTAGGTCTTAAACGAACGGTTGTATTTATTATTTCTAAGATGTGTCAAGTTATAGATGCGATTTTGTTTCAAGTGTATGGGGTCAAATTATATGGTACAGTCAGTACCTTCGTTTTATGTCAGCCGCGGATTGCGCAAATGCGTGCTCCGCACATAGACTACTGCACGGTTTTCCGTTCCTTTTCCGCTTTACATTACACACGAAGGTTAGTGTAATGAGCACTAACCTAATTATAAGTGTTGTTGAAAGTGGTATAGAATACTGAATAACTTTGAACTTCGCTCGCGTTGACGCCACGCACCAGGCGGACCGAAAGCATAACGAATGGAAACGCGGGAAGGGGTAGGACCAGTTTTATCTTATAGTCGGAATAGGCCAGAAATAATTTTTATTTAATCATAATAATACATAAAAATATTACAAATACGTGCATATAGGTAATAATTATTATATCCAAATGCTTAAAGTTTCAAACTGGTTAAAAAAATCGACAAATTCTTCGAAGTACTCTTGACAACAGTAAACTATTTTTTATTTTAGACTTGGTTTTCATGTTTACTTTAGAAGAAACTTTTGTCAAGGCTGTTGTGATTTCAGTTCTGCGCTAAGGTTTCTCATTGACCCATTCTTCTGCAAGGCCGAGTCGTTAATCATATTTTCACGGGACTGTTTGCACATATCGGAGTAGAATTCATTGAGTGATTATTTCTAAACTTACTTCATTTCAAGCCAAAATAAGACGCGAGGATCGATGGATCTAGTGTTATGTAAACATGCTAGCCTTACGGAAGAAAGAAGAAAACGGAACCCTATTGTGATCTAGAGGAAGGGCTCACTTTTTCTGAGACTAATTTACTTATTACTGAATATCTATGTTATGCACCAATGTTATTATTTCACTTCCTAGCAAAATAGTGCTGAACTATTTGTTCATTTCAAAGGATATTGTAAATAAAATCGAGTATAAGAAACGAATATTTCATACTAGCATCAGGAAAAACGCCAGTTAAATATGTAACACCAGGTGTGCGTGCAAGCTCCGACAGGTTGAGAGACCTGAGTTCGTTCACCCTAGGTAGCACCCACGATTTGGCGAAAGGCCTTCTGGCTCGTTGTGGTTTATTTTCTAAACAGTGCTCCTCTTGTACTCGCGGACCAAAAAAAAAACAAAAAAAAAACCTTACTCTCACAAACCAGAATGGGGAATTTCCAATGGTTCAAGGTTAAATAGAATTCTAAAATAGATGAATTGCCCTCATTTTATTAATGTAGGTATATTTATTTGTATAACCCCCTCTTACTGCAGTCGGCACCGAAGGCGGTCAGCGGTCTGGGAGCAAAGTTGGTTAGGCACTGGCCTTGTGATCCCAAGGTCGCAGATTCTAACCCGGCTTTGAAGTATGCTTAAAAGCGACTGCCCCATGTCAATAGGTTTACTGGCATGTAAAAGAACTGCGGCACACCGGCGGCGATGATATGATCCTGACAATTGACAGCCTTGTTAAGGAGTTATACAACCGTACGGGGTTGACACTAATGGAGTGATGAGGTTATATTATTATAGGGAAAGGAAATTTGCGAAGGAAATATTCTAGGCCTAAATTTAAGGTTCCTCCGTGGCATTTGCTGGTTAAAAGGGCTGAGTAAAATCTAGAAAGAACCGCAGTAATTTTTATCATTTATTTGATATAAATTGTTTTTTAAAGAGATAAATTTTTCTTGAAGTAAGTTTTGTTTATCTCTGGTTGGGCCGTGAAATAAAATTATATTCAATTCCTTCAAAATAAAAGGGGATTCACAGGTCTTCCCCCCCCCCAGAAAATTCAACGTATTTATTTTATTTGTCGTAAAAACATATAAATAATATATAAACCATTTTTAATAGGAATCATGGCATTTTTGGAAAAATCAGAAATATGGAAAATTTTGGAGCGAGTTTGTTGAACATCTTCTTGTCGCATCTTTGAAAATACTCAAATAGTATTTTTTAGTGAACATTTCGTTTTAGATTTACGTTAATCTCACATACATGCGCGCGCGCATACACACATACACACAGCGCACGGCCGCATGTGAGATTTGTGGTAGACAAAGCGGCGCAGGGGCGGGTTTTCTCCGTGTTCTCCTGTTTCCCCCCGCCATCACATTTCACCTGTGCTCCATCTTCATTCCATCTGTCATCAGTGGCATCGCCTACGGTGCCAAAGTAGTAAAAGCGGGCGTTAAACACTCAAAAAAAGAAGAAGAAGACAGCCCACGTGTTTTCAACAATAAATACCCCGACCATTTAATGATTTTTATGTTACTTACATAGGTTTCTGATGCCTGTGTGTTTTGAAATTTGAACTTTCAGGCTTAAGCGTGCTCTCTTTATAGCGTTTTCCTCGGAAATATTTTTCAAGTTGGATGGAGTTTTTCTCACCTGTGGTCGAAATTGACTGTTATTATTTGAATTTTGGTACTTTGGTACTCAGCATTCTTCTGGGAATTTTGTGTTGTTCATGTGTATTCGCTATCAGGAATTCACAATTGATAGAAATGGATAATTCGGTCAGTTATTCGATTACCCCCCCCCTCCCTCAAATGCACCTTTGTAGGAATAAGCCTTTTCCTCCTGTGGTGTGAGGTAAGATGTGGGTTTCGTGTGAATCAAACTACCAGGACAAAGCTCTTAAACAAGATTTTCCCAATCATTAAGATTAATATTCACTGCCCTAAGAAAAAGTATAATAATAATAGTAATAATAATAATAATAATAATAATAATAATAATAATGTGTCAGATCAGGTATAGTTTTTTCCAAAACTTGATGGCCGTCAAACGCGACCGTTCCCTCCTACCACTGGACGAATAGCAAACAAAAGAGAACTGTGTACTAGGGGTGAGAGACAATGTAGTAAGATCTGTTTCCTAGAGAGATTGCCTGCAAGTCGAGAATCGCAACTCAGTAAAGGAACCAGTAATTTAAGATTTGGCAACAACAAGGGTTGGTTTCCAGCCGTACACACCCTAACCGCTAAACAGAAAACCGCAAACCGTAACTTCAAAGTCATGCTGTCTCTTGAAGAGGGGCAGGGCCATAATGTTCTGAAAAATACAGTATAAACTAATGGCATTGTATACAAAATATTGAAACATTATTGTCCTTAATAATGTTGCTGTATCTCGTTTCCTTGTCAGTCCCGTGCAAATTCAGTTGAGTTTTCATTGCCTTTTCATTGCTGACATATCGTTACCTGGATAAACCTCACCTTAGGTTTCAGATAAATTCAACATTTTAAAAATACCTTTAATGCCACGCAAAACTATTGTATCATATAGAAACTCACTATAGATGATGTAGATTGCCCTATACAATGCAGATTATCACTATTGTTACTTTGAAACGTTGCAGGGGACCATATGCAACACTCACAGCACAGGTTTGTCAATAAGAGGCCACTAATATCACCGACATTTTTGTCTTGTAATATGTAACTTCAATGCATATTTTACCACTTGCAGAATAAAAATATTAATTATATGTTTGCACCTATATTTTTCACCTCACTTCAAAATTAGGTTTGTACAAACAAGAATCTCAAAAGTATATCTAAAGGAATAATTTTAAAAAATCATTTCAGATTGTACATTTGCACGTTTTTTACATAATTTTTTTGCAGAACACTCAGAAATTTAAAAGTTTATGATGCTTTTTGAAACGGGATCGTAATACAAGCCAACGCCATATTTGACACACATGTATCTGCTTTCCCATCATTTCTTCTCTCCTGAAGATGTATTGGAGCAGATATGACACTGATTAATGGGATATGCTTTCCTTGGGGTTGGTGGTACAATAGAAGGAGGATGTCTTTTTGTCAGCCGCAGAGTTTGGTCATTTGATGATGGTCTTCCTGATGTAGTAGTGAATCTTGGGTATGATATTTCTAGAAAATGTCCGTATTGAGTTGAATTTGGAATTCAGCCAATGAAATGTTCTTGCCGGTTTTTACGTTATGCAGTGCCTGTAAATTTAAAATTACAATGTCCAAAAGGTGTAAGAAGAATGTTCTATACCATTTTAGTCACCTTCTAAGGCAGTGAAGGGAACTTAGAATCATGTCGGACCTATTGCTTGTCTACTCCAGTACATACTCTGGTTTCCTTACTGGTGTGTTTTTCCCGTTTGCTTCATCTCAGCTGTGTGCATTACACACATTTCTCGCCTGTCCATCCACCTCAATACCAGCAGATTGTTAGTGTTTAGATCCCACTTCTCTTTTCAATTTGGAAGTCATCCTTAGCATTCCCTTCCTGTTTTTCCGAGCTGTACCGCAAGCATTAGTACCATTGTTGTGAAGCCAGCCATAAAGGAGAGGACTGGAATACCAGCTTTCCAACCAACACTGTGACCTTTATGCAGATATTTGCCCATGAATGTCTGGACTACTGCTCCAGATACCCCAAATTTCCGGTCTGGAATTGTGTCTGCAGAGGCCCCTGTATATAATATAAAATCAACAACGCGCCCAGTTTCACAGTCACATTCTCAAACAATTTTATACCAAATCTATGTCGTTGGATGGACTGTACTGCAAAAATTAGAGGCTCTCTTTGAAAAATACAAGGCTCTCGTCAATGCAAATATCAAGAAAAGGAATGAACGCTGCACTGAATACATTTCGGAGGTGATCTATCACTCACTAGTCTCAGCTTACAAAGTCTTTCTCCCTAACTTAAGTTTTCATTTTCATTTAAATGCAGCCTTGCAGGATTAGAAGATACCTATCCCGAGGCATGTAGCCTGTAAATTGTGGAAGGAGATGTTTGGATCAACTTTCTGCAATTTTTAATCTTTTTTTACCCTGACCATAAGCAGTGTTATACATTACACAAACAAAAAAATACATCTCTTCTTTTGTTACGTCTTTCCATTGCTGCAGACGAGAGCAGGGAGATGCTTTCTCTTTCTGGCTGAGAAACGTACGATATTTATTGCTTCCTCAGCAGTATTCTGCACAAAATGGGGGGGGGGCGGGAAATAATCTTAATACATTGGAGTTAACCTTTATCAACTTTCTGCAATTTTTAATTTTTGTTACCCTGGTCATAAGCAATGTTATACATTACACAAACAAAAAAATACATCTCTTCTTTTGTTACGTCTTTCCATTGCTGCAGACGAGAGCAGGGAGATGGTTCCTCTTTCTGGCTGAGAAACGTACGATATTTATTGCTTCCTCAGCAGTATTCTGCACAAAACGGGGGGGGGGGGAGCGGGAAATAATCTTAATACGTTGGAGTTAACCTTTATATCCACAGAAGCGCCTGAATTGTCCTTGTTGAAGTCGTTAGTAACATTTCCACACACTGGAATAAAGAAGTGTCCATTCGTGCGCGCTTTAGCGGCTGTGTTTCTACTGTGTTTGTTGCTCATCTTAATTATCATTGGTGTGTTCACCATTATCCGTCACATTAAAGTCATTGTCTCTATCCGCGAACCCCGAAATATTGAATAAATGTGATGGCAGTGACTCGAAAACATTTAACATTTCGCCATCGCTAAGATAACGCCGCGCACCGCTATAAGAAATTTTCACTACGTTGGAATACCCTGATTATATCACGCCGATCAGTGATTAGTGGTGCTCTGAAGTACATGGCGCTGTCTCGCTGTACTTCCATATATTTTCCTTCAGAGGGCACAACCATACAGAATGACAACAGAAAAGTCATTCATATGCTTGCCAAAGGATGCGGCTACGCTCCCGTGATGTTCAAACGCTTATACGAATCCAAGCCTCCAAGTTCCAGACATTCGAAGTTTCGACCGAGATAACTCGTCCGTAGTACGGCTGCAATATTATTCCACGCCCGATATAATTCATCCGTAGCAGTGAAAAGGTTAGCGGATACTGGGAGTGAAGTTTCAACTTTCTGTATATAGATAATAGCAATACAGTTACAGGAAAGCTTTATATATAAATATGAATCACTGACATGTACGCGTATTATTTCCGAACGATTCCATCAAATTGAACAACTCTTTTTTTTTATTATATATATATATATATATATATATATATATATATATATATATATATATATATTGTGCTCGTTGTCACGACAAGGTTTGTGGAAAAGAAAATGTTTAAAAATAGTACAGGAAAGTATTTAAAATCTCATAATATGAATAAAAACTGTGCCAAGCGAATGCATGTCAGTTAATAGCCATGAGATGGCAGTGGTATCACGATTATTTGTTGCTAAATGGTCGTAGTACTGCTATATTTTTCCATCCCCATTCAAAGTTAAGGTAATGCACCAGTTTATCGACACAATGACGCAATGCAGCAGTGAAAAGCAAATACATTTTTATACATTAACTGTCCTTTCCTTACACCTATTGTTTAAAATCAAGCAGAAAAGAAGCTTTCCTGGCGACTAACACCTAGAGTAAGTACTTATTTATTTGCCGCTAGATGGCCAAAGTAGTAGTTTTCCTCCTCATTCAATGTTAGGGTAGCGCATCTGTTTATCGAGATGACACATGGCAGCAGTGAAATTCAAATGCATTTTTATGCATTAACTGTCCTTTCCTAACTCTTATCGTTTAAAATAAAGAATCAAAGAAGCTTTCCTAACGATGAACACCTTGATTGAGTACTTATTTATCTGCTGCTACATAGCCATAGTAGTATTTTTCCTCCCCATTCAATGTTAAGGTAGCGTAACAGTTTATGGAGATGACACAACGCAGCAGTGAAATTCAAACACATTTTTATGTATTAATTGTCCTTTCCGTACTCCTATCGTTTAAAATAAAGAAGCTTTCATGGCAACGAACACCTAAAATACGTACTTGTTATTTGTCACCAGATGGCCGTAGTACCTACTGCTCTATTTTTCTTCTTCAATGCTAAGGGAATGCATCGGGTTACGGAGATAATGACGCAAGATAACTGTGAAAGTCAAATATATTTCTTATGTATTAACTATCCTTCCCTTGGTCATATCGTTTAAATAAAGAAACAAGTGTATTTTAGTTGTAATTCTTAAAATGAACAATTTATAAACAATGCACATAACCATTAACTCTTCTTGGAATCTGAAAATGGCTGAGAAATAACGGGATCCGTTTTAGGTTTAACTTCCTATAGCAGATGTTGGTTATTTGACGTTATATGGCACATGAGCTAGCTAAAAAACATGAAGATACCGGCGTCACCATCACACTATAATTGCGGTGCTCTTAATACATTTGATCAAGTAATATTTTGGGTTAAATGGAGAAATTTAATACACAAAGCTATCATCAAATGAAAGCTTATCAATTGCTCTTTAGTTACGTCATTGTTAGCCTTAGAAATGGCTGTTTTGACATAGAAGAAAATAGAGAAAGGTGAAATTCAGTAGGAGTAAAGGAAAGAAAGATTCGGAAGAAGCATGAATGTTACTTTGTGAAATTTTCTCCTTAATGTAATTCATTACCTATGCCAACATATACCCGCTATACTATGGATGCGCTGCATTACTGTTATTATGCCAATGATATCTTGGTTGCCCACGCTGTTAACTGCATATGTTATCCTTTCGTACTACCTTATGGGTGCTCTGACTTCGCCCTTTTCGCAATACCAACTATATGTGCTGCATTGCGCAGATCATTGCGTTTTTCAGATGCAAAGGTATTATTAGACATTGGCAATGGGAAAATTCCTGCTGACACTTCTACTGACCTCATTTTGTTTCCATCAAAGGAAGAATTAATATTGAAAGTTTTTCCAAATATTGGTGCAAATTACAAAAACTATGCCTGGTTCAGCGAATGAGCCATTTGAGTATCAACTTCTAGATGTAGATGATTTGAATGTAAAATTCAGGGCATAATTGATGGACAAATGCATTCATTTAAGTCGTCAATTCCATTACCAATCCAAATGAAGTCAATTCACTAACTAAATTCATTGGATTTGCCAGGATTCCCGCCGCACAATTTACAGCTTAAGGTTGACTTGGTGATAATTATACTACACAATATCAATCAACCGAAATTATGCAGCGGAACAAAACCCACTGTTAAAAACAATTACGGAAACTTTGACTTAAGTTACTATACCAGGAAAGTTCAAAGGCGAGGGGATATATTTATTCCAAGAATACCACTAATGTCAACCGACTTTCCTTTTGAATTTAAGCGCGTCTTGCATTCGCAATGACAAATCCCAAAATCAACCGTTATAAGTGTGTGTAATATACCTTGAATTGTGTTTTTCGCTCGAGAGTGGGCAAACTATCGGCGCTATTTTTTTCTCTCCGGAAGGAAAATTGTACATTACAAGGCATTACAATAAAGTACTGTAAAATTATTTACTTGTAATTTTATTTCATTGCATGGTCGTACTCTAAATGGAATATTTTGTCTGAATTTTTATTCATTAGGTACACCACCCATGCGAAGTCAGGGCAGACAGCTAGTTTTAATATAAATACTAAATTTCATTTAAATTGGATAAATGATTTCTAAGATATACATTATTTCATAAATTTTATTATGTAAATATACTGCATTATCAAAATGTCCCACGCGCTTCAAAATTTGAGAATTTTTTTGCCATTTTCTGAATTGGAGCTTTAAAGGCTCTAAATATCAATAGTCAAACTACTTGTATCACTGTATGATTATATTTTTTTCAAAAAAAAATAATAAGACAATTTAATCTCCAAAACGAAAATTTTTTCATAAAAATATATTTTTTGTTTGAAAAATTACTGTTGTGTTGAGATAATTTTGTTCTTTGAAATATTGTAATATATACTTCTGCACATTGTGGGAAATTTTAGTTATATTTAAATTAAAGTTGAGATCTGGAACATTTTGAAAGAGTGAAAATGTAGTTTTGAGAAAAACGCTGTTTAATAAAATATGCTAAATGGCTTCAGAGCCCGAAGCCTTAAAGAGGACAGCTAAATGTTGATTCTGTATAGATGTCCATAATTTGCAATAATCATTTCCTACAAACAAGTTTTCGAGTTTTTGACCCAGTATCCCTTAGGGCACTAAACGCTTCCGAAAAAAATGAACCTAGGTAGAGTAGATAGTAATTAATGTGGAACATAATAGGCAACTAACCATATGCGCTTTCGTATTTGTGAAGTATTGCAAATGTGCGCTTTAATTTCGCGGCTAAATAATAACAGTAAGACCGAAAAATATTGGATAATTTGGTATTAGATATAAATCAATTTACGACAGATACTAAAATGAAACTAAGTTTTATTTATGGATTCTAACTACTATGATTCTTAGCGTCCCGTTGTATATTGGTGAAAGACCGGAAAGTATGCTCAGAAGCGATAGTTAGGCTTGAGGTTCTTTTACATGCAATAAATCTACGACCCAGGATCAGCATCTTTACTTCCCTGCCGAAGGAAGCCATGCTAAGGATTCTTACACTCGCCTCCACCGGGTTTGAACGCGCGACCTCGACGCATCCCTAGACTACGGAAGATATCACGACACTTAAGAAGAACTTATATGCATCTTCTTTATTTGCGTTATTGACATAATATTGTGAAAATGCCGTCTTATGCAATGGTTCTTACATTCGCCTACTGTTGACGGAAAAGTGGCGCAGCGTATCAGGATCCTTCGGAACGCGAAACTCTTCTTGCGGTCTCGTGTGATTCTTCGCAATATTCGAGTTGTTTCTTCAAGCTTCGGCTTCGAGAATCGTCCAATATCTTCGACAGGTCTCCAGGAAGTTCTGCGATGTTATTTTCCAGCTATAAAAGGTGGAAGAATTGTGTGTAGTTGTGTTTTGTTGTTAATAGTACTGAGCCGAGAGTGGCCGGAGCTAACGCGCGCAGTGGTGTGCAGCCATGGAACTGCCATATGAGTGGAATGAGGTATGTGTAAATAAGGCGCATGTAATGCACAGGTAGTGGAGATTGTTCAGAGACTAGGTATCTAACTTGACGGATTCGATGGATGTTAATATGAAGCTGTCCTAGATAAGACCAAGATATCTGGTTGATTCTGCTGTGGGCATTTGTATTCTGAAATAAAAACAGGACTGATGAATATCTTCCTTTGTATGCGAAGTTGACAATAATGTATTCTTGGAGATTCATCAGGACGCCCATTTTTACACGAGATGAATAATTATTATTAAATCACCAAGAAATAAGTCCTAATTTACTAGCGTATGCTAGAGATATAGTTAACATGTGGAGTACAGAACATTTCTATCATGGGAATTAAGAAGCATACTAAAGTAATCAAGCAAAGTGGGCAATAGTGTGGGTCGAGAATGAGAGGGAAACTCAAAAGTGTTTATGAGAACGCTGCATTGTGGAACGCCAGAGTAAATTGCTTTGGATTGTGATTACATAGTTTTATATTTGACTGAAAAAGTGCGTTTATTGAGGTAAGATTCAACTATTGTGTAGTGTATGGAAAGATGGGGGTTTTAATTTGAGAATCAGCCCTTCAGGCCATACTTTATCAAACGCTTAGCAAACTTAAGTCTGGCCTTTCGAATCTTCTCGCCAGTAAGAGAACTCCACAAGATGTAAGATATGCAAGGAAATAAACGGGCAATTTAAACGTCTCTAGATGATGATGGTATCTGGAAACTGCAGTTATGTGAAAAGGCACAACATTTAATCTTACCATAAAGACCCGAATTCTGATATGTATCTTTCAATTGTCACATCAGAGGCAACACTAACGTGTACATAAATTCCTATTATGGGTTCCAGATTATGAGAATGCATATTTATTAGGCCATTTTTCAATTGCCTATGAATTGTTCCACCTTCTCTTAAATTCTCTTCTTGGACCGATCACTTATAGATTACCTATTATCTACCGCTCCTTCGTCTTTTTAAAAGCGGACTCCAAACACATTACTTTTCGACTTTACATACGTTCTATAAGCATATATATAAAATAGCATAAAATGTCGCATATTATTGTAAGTACAAGTGGGGCTCAGAAGTTTGTCTTAAATCAGTTGAATATTCTTCCTTTTGGCCATTACCACGAGCAAATAGAAACATTAGAACCATTTAAATTAGCGTTTCTTTATAAATGTTAGTGTATTTGTATCTTTAATTTCGTAAAAACATAATTATGGACAATAGGGGAATATAAACTCTTTATATATTAAATGCAAATACAAGAAAATTACAAAATAAAAATGAATGTTTCAGGCTCCTTGTAACTACGGATAAATGTGTTCAATAAATCACATTATACATGAGTGTTCAAACATCAGCCATTTCTCTATTTAACTGAGAAATAACACTTCCCGGCAGAAGGCGATGAATTTCGGACGTAAAAATCCTCAGCATCCGTGTTCAGATTCACGTCACGTAAAAGAACCCCAAGTCTGATAAAGAGGTCTCTGAGTGAAATTAAGCTTCTTTCCCGCCCAATTTAGAATGCGACGCAGTTAAAGAGCGTCCATACATTTAAATTAGTTAAATTTTAATTTCCCTTATTATAACCTGTTATTGACTGGAGTCCTCATTCGCTATTAATTTTGTATAATTTGAGAACTTAAAAGAGCTAATGGAATGCTATGCAGTTTTGTGAGACCTTCCATTTTTTTTCTGAATTTTCTTGACATATTCGTCAAACAAGAAAATCGAACCAATATATATATATATTTCATTTCTAAATTCTCTCTTTCTTGTGCCTGCGTTTTCTGCTTGAATAAGTGTCAGTTATGGTACCTATATGTACGTTTGTTACTTTACACTAATTTTAATAAATGAAATGTATGTCAGTTTAAGGTATTTAAAAATTGTTGTGTCATTTAAATATTTGCTATCTTATAGTTATTTTTTTTTAAAAAATGGCCCGGAAAATCTGGGCCCTGCTTTTCACGTAACTGCAATGTAGATCTCACTCTGAAGCTGTGGTCTGATATGAGCATTCAGTTCATACACCACTTATGTTTTTCTCTATTGTCTGGAGCGTGCGCTCAGTTGTCAGCCCAAATCTGTAGCCGTTTCTTTCAATCAATAAGATGACATCGAATGGTAGCTGATTGCTTTCATTTGTCCCTCGTGACGCCTCACCTAGCTGGAGCCGCAATGTCATCAGTAGTGTTGCTTATGTTCAGAGAGGATGTATCTCTTTTCTGCTATTAGGATTACCAAATGCCAAAATGAAAACGGGAAGAGAGATTTCAGCCCGTGCAGACCTCTTGACGTTTCAAGTCGCCGAGATACTAGTCATTTACACTTTTGTCAGTACGGTCTTTTCACCATTTTCCACATGCTTCAGAGAGAACGGATGCCAAAAATGCTTTACAAAGGCTGCAGCACTCGGAAAATTTAGATATCAGTAATGTAGCGTCCACAGCGTATATTCTCTCATCCCACACATTTTACTCGTTAACGCCAATGTAGAATGAAAGAATCCCGGGAGCCATGAATGAAAGCAAAGTGTAGCTAACGAGTCTAAGAGTACATCAGCCTCAGAAGTTGTCATTTATTTCACTATACACGAAGAGAAATGGCCCTAAGCCTTTTTTGCTGGCTGGTAAGTGACTTGTAATGAACATTCATTTAGTTTCTAAGTAATACCTTGTTATTCTCCTCTTATCTTCCACTCTAATGCAACCTCTCTCATTCTCCTACATGTATTTAACCTTTTTATTTTCTCTACCCGCATGTATATAGATACATAGGTGAGAAGAGAAGGTATTGAATTCCACCCATATATCACCGGAGATATATGTTTTGAGTTCCAATGAGTCTCAAAAAAAATTTAAAAAAAGGCGTGTGTGTGTAGTATATCTCAAACACGAAAAGACCGTTAAATACCAAACTTGGTATTTAGGTTTAGTATATTCCAAGAATGTGACATGAAGATTTTCAAGAAAATCCCCACACTACAAACTATCTTTTACATGGCAACATTTTTGAATATTCTGATTTTCTCAAAAATGGCTGTAACGACTTTGATTAAAATCCCGTATATTAAAGATATATACATCCCAAATAAAATTTATGTCTTGCATTTTCTGGGAATAATCTTGAAGACCTCTTTATTCTGGATGAATTTTGCCGAATTTTGCTTAACTACTAAACCGTAAGAGATAGACAAAAACTTACTACACGAAAATGTAGATCTCGTCAAAACACAATTTATGTCCTTCACGTTTTTGTTGTACAGGTAACCGTTTCGAGAAAGTCATTATTGGTTTAAATTGTGAAGTAATATTTTTCTCAGACAGGAAGTGTCCGTTTTTCTTTTGCTCTACTCCTGGGCAAGCAAAGAAGCGATTTGCAATGACACTCGCATAACGATAGCTTTTAAAACATTTGACTAAGACTTTAGCCTAGTGCATTCCCTTAGTTCTCTTCTACTTATAACGAACCAAGTAATAAACACAATCTGCTAATGTTTATCTCAATTAGCACTGTGTAGAAAGTAGAATGATCTTTTGTAAGACGTTTGTAGAGCAGCTAGAGCAAATCATGTGAGTGTAACACATCAGATTTTTATTTCTCTACTAGTTATAATTTTCTCCAAAACATGATGGCCCTCAAACGGTACCCCTCCACTCTACCACTTGGCAATAACCATTAGCAAATAAAAGAGTACCCTGTACTAGGGGCGGGAAGCAACGTAGTAAAATATGCTTCCTGGAGACACTGCTTGCAAGTCAAGAATCGCGCCTCAGTCAAGTGGAAAACTTGGCAACAGCGAGGGAACACACCTTAATCTCAAACTTTAAAACTTGAAAGAAGAAGGGGGTAGGTTCATCATGTTTTGAAAAATGCTGTAGCTACAGTAAGTAGGGGAAATACCTATTGCATTTCACCCAAAAATGACATCCAGATTTCACCAGAAATATACATTTTGAGGCCCCTGAACAAATAAAAAACATGTTTAGAAAAGGTGTGCGTGTGTGTGTGTGTGTTTATCTCTGTGAACAGCTTATCTCAGTAACGAAAAATCTAAATACCAAAATTTGTGTTGAAGTTCAGGGTCTTCCAAAGATGAGACACGCGAAGATTTTCAATGAAGGCCCCCCCCTCCCGCCCCAACCCCTACTACTTTTACATGGAAAAATGTTCCTTATATTTTACGTACTCAAACGATTTTGATGATATAACAGAAGTTTAAGATTAAAATATTTACATCACAAATAAAATGTATATATCTTAAATTCTCTGAGAATAGCTGGGAAGTACTCTCTATTCTTAATGCTTTTTGTATTATCGGCAGGTCGAAAGGGACAGACAATCTCTTATTACATAAAAATTGTAGATTTGTTAAAACACGATTTATGCCAAAATGACACTTTTTATATAGTTAACCATTTTGAGACATTCGTTTGTTATTTTCTTAACTGGGAAGTCTGTATTCTTTTCTTCTCGTGGCCATGCAAAAATTATGGAATTTCAAAGCCACCATAAAGCGACAGTTCTTTAAAACGCTTACCATGGTTTTAACTATAACAAAATGTGCAGGTGTGTGTTAAAAATTTATCTGGATTGGATTAGACAACAAAAAATAGACAGCTCCATAGACATAGTGGGGGTAGTGTTCAAAGTTCAAATCTCGGTCAGGGCAAGGTATTTTTCGGGGGTTTACCCATATCTTGAAAATATTAATGTTGGGTAGCTTTAAGCTTTATATATCCCGGCGTCTTTGATTATCATAACAGCCATTTCAATCATTGTGTGGTTGAAGGATGTTAAACTAAATAATGATAATGATAATAATAATAATAATAATAATAATAATAAAAAAAGGTAAAACAATATTAAGCTTTTGTAGGAATAGTTTGAAAGGAGTGAGTGAGGGCAGTCATATGAGTGCAACATTATTATTATTATTATTATTATTATTATTTTTATTATTATTATTTGATGGTTTCTTGCAGCCTTCTGAGCGTTTCCACTGTATATAATTCAGATTTGAACCGGGCAAGGACATTGCAGCCAGAATATGGTTCACGGTTCTCGGAGGTGTTTGACGATTTTAGGTACAATAATTAACACTACAGAGCGCCAAAATTAACGTCGGGTTTTCTGTACGACAGTTTAATGAAGCTTATCACGAACCATTGCATATACGGATTCAAATTTACCTATTTGAGTATGAATAAAATTGTACTATGCCTTTGAAATTTGGTTACAATCGGTAAGCTTAGTGCATATGGTGAACCTCATACGAGTTTGAGAAGGGTTTGCCAATACATTTTGAATTTGCTTGAAAGCGGACAAAATTAAGGGTGTCTACTAAATGGAACATCTCTTATAATTTTGACACAATAAGAACACGTTTTGTTCTTTGCTTCCTATTTCTTCTCATCTATTCCGCACATGTTTACTCCATACACCCACCTTTATTCTTCTAAAGCTTGTACAAATCTATTCCAACCATCTTACATTCTCACTGGTGTAATACGGGGTATTAGGGCTAAAGATGCGGATGTTTGATGAATGGTACTTTAATGTGTATCCATTTCGGTGTGTTTTTTCTCTTCGTCTAACAATTTCCCCACAAACCAATAACATAATTCACTACCTGATGTTTAGCAAGGTCTTAACTGCGCCAGGAAATGGACAACGGTCAGTATACATTAAACCTGTTACTCCCACGTTTTAACACACACACACACACACACACACACACACACACACACATATATATATATATATATATATATATATATATATATATGTATATGTAAACCTGCTGGCCTAAGTAGTGTGACATCATTGGCATAGCAGAATTCAGTTCCAATACAACATGCGTTATAGCGATTGCCGCTCACTTAAGGTTACGCCTTCCGACCCGAGTCTCAGGGAAAATAAACACGTATCACGCCTTCTTGGAAGTACTAACAAACTTGAAAATATACTACTGTTAAAAAGTAAAATTAGAAGTCCGCAAGTGAAGCAAATATTGATGTTATGTTGTTCCTTATACTGTGCTTAATTGCCAATACAAATATTTGTACTTATACTCCTATCATTCTTTATTAACAGACTTTCCGTTTACCAGAGTCAAGGCTTATATGCAGCTTAATGTAACGAATTATTTTAGAATGGTTTAAGTAAATCTTCTCAGAATATAACAGGGACAAAAAACATAAATCTTTTTACTTTCTCTAGTCCCATATGTACAATGTACATAGAGAAGGTATTATAATGCACCCAAAAATTCTATACCGAGATTTTACCGAAATACATGTTTTGAGTCCCCTTGAATTCAAAAAAAGCATTTTTAGAAAAATATCCGTGCGTGTATGTGTCTGTGGGCAGCATAGCTCAAAAACGAACAGACCGTTAAATACCAAACTTTGGTATTTGAGTTTGGTATCTTCCAAGGATGCGACACAAAGATTTTCAAGAAAATCCCCCCACCCTTAACTACCCTTTACATGAAAACATTTTCAAAAAAAATTTTTCCCTTAAAACGGCTCTAACGATTTTGATTTAAATACCTAATATTAGAGCCATTTCTATCACAAATAAAATGTATATCTTGAATTTTCTGCGAATAGCTTCTAAAGACCTGTTTATTCTGGATGAATTTTACTTAATTTGGCATAACTAGTAAACCGTAACAAAAACTTACTATACAAAAAATGTAGATCTTGTTACAATACACAAGATATGCCATATACTTTTTTTCGTGGAGCTTACCGTTTAGGAGGTATTCCTTGTTATTAGTTTCAATTGTGAAGTACTTATACTTTTCTCAGACGGAAGTGTCCGTTTTTCTTTTGTTCTACTGCTGGCCAAGCAAAGAAACGATTTGCAGTGACAATCGCATAACGATAGCTTTTAAAACATTTGACTATAATTTTAGCCTAGTGCATTCCCTTAGTTCCATTCTACTTATAAGTAACTAAGTAATTAAATTCTGCTAATGTATTTCTCAATAAGCATGGTGTTCAAAGAAGTAAGAACTTCTTTCGTAAGAAGTTTTTAGAGCAGCTAGAGAAAGTCGTGTGTATGTGTGTGTGTGTAACACATCAGATTTTTACTTTCTCTATACGCACTATGTACATAGTGTATAGAGAAGGTATTGCACTCCACCAAAAAATTCGATACCGAGATTTCAACGGAAATATATGTTTTAGGGTCCCCTGTATCCAAAAAAAGCATTTTCACAAAAAGGTCCGTGTGTGTCAGTGTGTCCGTGTGTCTGTGAACACGATAACTCAAAAACGAAAAATCGGTAAAATACCAAACTTGGTATTTAAGTTTAGTATCTTCTAGGGATGCGACACGAAGATTTTGAAAAAAAATTTCCCCACCCCAAACTACCCTTTACATGGAACTTTTTTTCAAAAATTTTGATTTTCTTAAAAATGGCTCTAACGATTTTGATTAAAATTTCGTAGATTAAAGACATTTACCTGACAAATAAAATGTATATCTTGAATTTTCTGGCAATAGCCTCTGAAGACTACTTTATTGTGGATGAATTTTACGGAATTTTGAATAACTGCTAAACCGTAAGAGATGGACAAAAACTTACCACACGAAAAATGTAGAGCACGTTAAAACACACCATTTATGTTATATACATTTTTTTCGTGGAGTCATCGTTTTTGAGTCATTCCTTGTTTTTTGTTTCTGCTATGAAGACATACTTTTATCATATAGGAATTTGTCAACTGCTTCCATACAAAGGAGAAACTTCAGTGACATAGCAACCTGCACGGAACAAAGCAAACATAGCAACAAGGAACCAAGTAATAAGACTATTTAAGCTATTTTAGTCTGATTAACATGAAGTAAATAGATATATAAGCCTTTTAAGAGTAATTTGTTGCAGAGATGTGGAGAAAGTCATGTGAATGGTACACATCAGATTTTTATGTTTAAGATCTTTTCAAGGAAGATTATTTACATTCGTGTAAATGAACATCTATTTTTGTATAAACCTCAATATTCAATCTATAAACAATATATTGCATTAGCCCTGCTGTAGAATATCTCTGGATTTTCCAAGTGGTGTTTGCTAATTCCATTATTTCAATCTTATCACAAATCTTGTTGACTGATACAGAAAACATTCTTTCAAAGAAATCATTGATGAGTGTTACGTGAAAAAAATCGTTATCATATTGTGCAATACATTAATTATTAATTGGCGCCGGATGTGTTGTACAAGTGGCCTTGATTGCACAGATAGGCTATCACTTAAATAAATCAGTTTGGAAATGAAGCATTAAAATGCACAGCTCAGATAAGCATAAAATGTTATAGCTCGCACTGGTTATCTTTCCAAAATACGTAGAGGAAATTTTGTTCCTTTTCGCTGACGCTGACTTACTGTATTTGTAAATACATAAACAAATTAACTAAATGAAAACGCTCATGCTCATTTAGCTTTACATTGTTACGAGGTTCCTAGTGATAGAAGAACCAGTATATTTTAGTCCTAATGGTCTACGCGGCTTTCTTCTTCTTCTCCTTCTCCTCTTCCTCCTCGAGTTCCTTCTGACTCTTCCTCCTCGAGTTCCTTCTGACACGTATGGAAAAGCAAAGGACACCAGGAAAAGTATGGAAAAAATTTACAAGATGGATTAATTTACACAGTAATAATCTCTTAAAAAGGACAAAAGAATTGGTCCAGTAAAATACATCCTTGTATGCGGTAAATCCAAGAAATATTCTGATAATTTTCTCTTTGGATGAATAATAATTTATATTTTTGTATAATGGACAATCCTAACACTGTTATGAGGTAGTTATACTGTTCAGAAGCATGTATAAAGGTTAATTATGGCATACTATAAAGGTTGCTAGGGAAAGACGTCAATACCGCCGCCAATACAGAGTTTTCGTAGTTGAGTTGGTGTAATGTATTACGTCACTTATAAGAATAAAAAATCTTATGTGTTTCATTCACATGACTTTCTCTACATCTCTGCAACAAATTATTGTTAGAAAGCTTAGGCTTCTATTTACTTCATGCTAATTGAGAAAACATTAACAGAAATAGTCTTATGACTTGCTTCCATATAAGTAGAATGGAGTACCATAGGTTAGTCAAAGTCAAAAGCTGGTTGCTATGTGACTAAAGTTTCTTTGTATGGACAGGAGTTGACAAATTCCTGTATGAGAAAAGGAAGTTTTTCAATCCTGAAACCAAAAATCAGGAATATCTTAAAAACGATCAACTCCACGAAAAAAATGCATATAGCATAAATTGTGTGTTTTAATGTACTCTACATTTTCAATGTGTTAAATTTTTGTCCATCTCTTACGGTGATGCAGAAATCCGTAA
The DNA here is from genome assembly GCA_030762935.1 of Hymenopus coronatus. Classification (NCBI taxonomy): domain Eukaryota; kingdom Metazoa; phylum Arthropoda; class Insecta; order Mantodea; family Hymenopodidae; genus Hymenopus; species Hymenopus coronatus. The sequence continues at coordinate 65,146,650 of CM060892.1, read as the reverse complement.
AATTCATCCAGAATAAAGTAGTTTTCAGAGGCTATCCCCAGAAAATTCAAGATACACATTTTATTTGTCAAATAAAGATCTTAAATATTCGAAATTTTAATCAAAATCGTTAGAGCCATTTTTAACAAAATCAAAATGTTCGAATTTTTTTCCTAGTAAAGGGTAGTTTGCGGTGGGGGGATTTTCTTGAAAATCTTCGTGTCGCATCCTTGGAAGATACCAAACTTAAATACCAAGTTTGGATTTTAAGTCTTTTCATTTTTGAGCTATGCTGCCCACAGACACACATACACACACGGACATTTTTCTAATTTTTTTTTATTCAGGGGGTCTCAAAACACATATTTCCGGTGAAATCTCAGTATCGAATTTTTGGATGCAATACTATACCTTCTCTATACACTGTACATAGTGCGTATAGAGAAAGTAAAAATCTGATGTGTTCCATTCACATGACTTTCTGTATATCTCTGCAACAAATTATTGTTAAAAAGCTTATGCTTCTCTTTTACTTAAATACCAAGTTTGGCATTTAACGGTGTTTTCGTTTCGTTCACACACACATTCACACACGGACATTTTTCTAAAACTGCTTTTTTTGGCTTCAGGGAGACCTAAACATGTATTTCCGGTGAAATTTCGGTATTGAATTTTTGGGTGCTTTGAATACCTTCTCTTTACATTATGCATATAGTACGTATAAAGAAAGTAAAATAAAAAAGTAGATTCAATTAGTGTGGGTCACTAGATAAAAATATCTGATGTGTTCCATTCACATGCCTTTCTCTACAGCACTGCAACAAATTATTGTTAGAAAGCTTATGCTTCTATTTACTTCATGCTAATCGAGAAAAATTAGTAGAAATAGTGTTATTACTTGCTTCATTGTAAGTAGAAGCGAAATGGAGTACCATAGCTGGTTGCTATGTGACTGAAGTTCTTTTGTTTGTATGGACAGGAATTGACAAATTGCTGCATGAGAAAAGTATAAGCTTTCTAAAGCTGAAACCAATAACAATTAATATCTCAAAAACGATCAACTCCACGATAAAAATGTATATAACATAAATTGTGTGTTTTAATGTGCTCTACTTTTTTGTGTGGTAAGTTTTTGTCAATCTCTTGCGGTTTAGCAATTATACAAAATTCCGTAAAATTCATCCAGAGTAATGTAGTTTTCAGAGGATATTCCTAAAACATTCAAGATATACATTCCATTTGTCAGGAAAAGATCTTTAATAAAAGATATTTTAATCAAAATCATTAGCCATTTTTGAGAAAATAAAAATTTTCGAAAAAAAGTTCCATGTAAAGGGTAGTTAGATGTATGGAGATTTTCTTGAAAATCTTCTTGTCGCATCCTTGGAAGATACTAAGTTTGGTATTTAACGGTGTTTTCGTTTTTGAGCTATGCTGCCCACAGACACATACACACACAGACAGACACACATAGGCATATTTCTAAAATGACTTTTCTTGAATTCAGGGGTCTGAAAACGTGTATTTCCCTTGAAATCTCGGTATCGAATTTTGGGTGCAATACAATGCCTTCTCTATACACTATATGCATAGTAGGTATAGAGAAAGTAATAAAAACTGACATTTCTCTTCATCGAACAATATGGACTATGTTTGCTTTTGTTGAGAAATGATGATTATAGTTTGAAATATTTGAAAATGTTTTCTTAAACTTGTACGGATCACTGGCTTTCGTACATTAATTTTTCTGAGCCTTAATTTTACTTCTATCGATTATTGTGTAGAGCTTTCAGCCGCAGCACATGATTTTCAATCACCTAACATTTTTACTGCAGTAATATTAAATCAACTTCTTCTTGTTTTTAATTCTTCCAAGCAACAAATTTATGGCACCTTTCCTCATATATGTACCTCCCTCGATTTTTATGAAACTAAAATATTTTTGGCAGTCTTTGTTTACCTTCTAATTTAAATTTTAATTTCATCTAAAAGACCAAAAAATTTGTCCACCAGCGTCGTTAGCAGTGTGGGAAATTTCTTCCCCGCTGTGAGTACTGGGTGTGAGTTCTTTGATTACAATCACGCGGAAGGGAAATGGCAACGCCACCACGGTATCTCCATTGCTTAACGATGACGTCGGGTTGTAGTCTCCCACAATTCCATCCCGGCCATTGGCTGACCTTCGGGTTAAACACTCATATCACATTTAAAAGAACACTTGAAGTTGTTGGCACGAGGCATTAACATTCATTTTTTAATTGTAGTACTTGAAAACTGAAAATGATGTCGGAAATAAATTAAAAACCTAGCAATCTTTACTTTATACAAGCATTCGATTGAGTATTTAGCCAAATAAACTGAAATTCTGTGAAAATACTATTTTGTTTACTTGACTGCCTCCTATATACGTAAAACGATTTTACTAATTCGTAGAATTATCACACTGAAATGTGTTAACGAATGTTTCATCATCACCAGGCTCGCCTTTACGACTTATCTGATGATGGGCAAACAGGAGTACATAACAAAATTCTCGGATTAGCAAAATCATTACACGTGTGTTGGATTCTGTCTGCAGTCTAGAGAAATAACAAATGTTACAGTTTTCACAGACCGAAGACAATGGGCTTTAATAATGTGTAATAGCATGTAGAAAAATAATTTTTGTATAAGTGCATATATAAATAGATGTTACAATTAATAGAATGTGATATGGCAATGAGATGGAGTTGTTGTTGTTGTTGTTGTTGTTTTTTTTTTTTTTTGTTTTGTTTTTTTTTTTTTAAATTTATGAACTCTCTTTAACTGCTGTGGTTTTCAGCGTCCCATTCTCTACTAAGCGTGAAAGACCACTTAATTTTACACAGAGGACCCTTTTATTAGGCCTGAGGTTCTTTTACGTGCCATAAATCTAAGACATGGGAACCAATCGCTGTGCTTCCCTTCCGAAGGAAACCTTGTTAAGGATCTTTACGCCCGGAAAAATGCATAGTCTTTTGCCGGGTTTGAACTCGCACCTTGAGGATATGGCAGTAGATAACATGGATGAGATATGCCAAGAATTGTACGTGGTAGTGAATGTCGTGCGAGTATGAAACGGGATCTTAAAATTATCTATATCTTATGAACATGCCTTTTTCCCCGAGTCATAGGAGTAAGATGACATCACCTAGCAGCAGTAGTAACAAATGAAAATTGAGAAGACTGCAATTCTAAGGGAAAGAAGCTTAGTGAGTCCAAATGCTATAGCGAATCGACTATTTGCCATCCCTACTCTAGACAGTATATTCGTATGAAGCAATTGAATGAATATATTCTTATAAATAAGAGTATTTCAATATTTTTTTCATTTTATTTTGAAAGTTGCTTCTGAAAATAAAAATAATGCAGAAATTACCAGCTTTATTCTCACATTCGACAGGCTGTAGCAGCTATGAGCTGTAGCAATTCGCGTCCTACAACACCGAAAATATTTTTGTTGCGTTTTACCAGAAATAAGGACGAGAGATGGTAGTCTTTTATACGTGTTTACTGACTAACGTTGTACACAACAATATACATTTCACTCAATATTGTTTTCTCTCTACAAGTCCCGACCCCAGATGGCAGCACGGTGACTAACGTTACTATCAGCCCATAGGTGGCACAGGCTGTGTCTCCTGGTCCTCCACATCCTCCCCACCCTGGTCTATCTCCAAAGGAATGACCAGCTGCACGGGACGGGTGATTCTGGTTCCATTTGGCAGGCGAAGAACAGCAGTTCTTGTTTTCCCATCACGTCCGTAGCGCAATTCTTCAACCAAGGCCTTGCGCCACATATGTTGCGGGCGTACATCTTCTTGCAGCAGGACGACGTCGCCTACCCTGCATTTTGGGGAATCCTTAAGAGGTCGTCGTACTTCGTGGTAACTGCGCAGTTGCAGTAAATACTCTTTTTCCCAACGCCGCATGAAATCTTCTGCTGTTTTTTGTATGTCTGAATAACTTTGTCAAGTTCCTTTCCATATTAGGCTCGAGTCCACATGGTATAGTCGTTAGCCTTTCGCCATTAAGAAAGTGAGACTGTGTTAAGGCCTCTGCGCTGTCTCCATCTTGTGTAATTGGCCGTGAGTTGAGGGCGGCTTCAATGCTTATGAGCATCGTATTTAACCCTTCCTCGTCGACCTGAGTGTCCGAGGACCTTCCTCAAGCAGCACTTGGTGGAGCCAATCATTCTTTCCCACCATCCTCCCCAAAGCCGCCCGTGAGGCAATGAACTTCCAAGTAATGCCTTGACTGGCTAGATGTTGGCGAGTGAGGTCAGCAGTGATCACCTTCCATATATCTGATAGTTCACGGTTCGGTGTATGAAAGGACTGTTATCTGAGTAGATGGTGTGCGGCAACCGTCGACTTCCGGCAAACCTCTGAAGTGCCATTAAGAACTTGTCCGTCGTCATATTCGTACACAGTTCCAAATGAAGAGCCCGGGTCGTCGAACATGTGAAGAGAGTAATGTAGGACTTCTGCAAGTTGCTCCCCACCTTCGCGTACAAAGGTCCGGCGAAGTCAATGCCCGTTGCTGCGAAAGGTTTTGAAGACGTCACTCTATCATGTGGCAGTGGATCCTCCAGCTCCTGTGCGCAAGCATTTGTAGCAAGTTTGCACGGAAGGCAAGGTTTGGAGCACTTTCTTAATAGACTGGCGTGCACGAAGAATCCAAAACTCCATTCGGAGTTCACAGAGTATAGCACGTACTCCTAAATGATGCAGACGTATGTGTGCCTGGTTTATCAGCAGTTTCGTGAAATGGTGAGATCCATCAAGGATCATTGGATGTCGTTGCTTTCTGAATACGTCAGCGAACTGCAAGCGACCGCCTAAGCGGATCAATCCGTTGTGTAAAAAAGGGGTTGAATCGCGTTATTTTAGATGCTGCTGGAATCTGTGTGTTCTTGTGCAAGGCTGTCCACGCGAGGGGGAAACTTTCCTGCTGTACAGTTCGAATCCAGTACTGACGGGCTGCTTGAAGTTCAGTAGCCGTTAACTCGTCATAGCTTTTGTCTGCATTTCTAAGGTTCATTGCAAAACGTAAAATCCACGCTGTAGTGCGCAGAAGCCGCCAGTAAGAGCTGAATCGTGAGGCGTCTATCACAGGTGTGAATGCATCAACAGCAAAAAACTTGCCGTGTAGCCTGTCGCTTCTCTGGTAGTGAAGTGGTAATCGTTGCCTCCGCCGGCCAGTGGTCCGGAGTATGGGAAAGCCAAGGAGGTCCCTGCCACCAGGTCTCAAGTGAATGTATTTGATCTCCGAGAAGTCCCCTGGTTAGATAGTCTGCAGGATTCTCCTCTCCGGGACAATACCGCCACTGGGCAGGTGTTGCATGCTTCAGAATTTCCATCACCCTATTGCGCACGCAAGTTTTCCATCGGCTGGGATTGCTCCGGATCCAGCCTAACACCACTGTTGCGTCGCTCCATAGAGTAGCCTTGAATATCTCAAAACCCGTTTCCTGACAAAACTATTGCAGAAGTCTCGATGCTGTTAATGCCGCAAGAAGCTCTAGACGAGGAAGTGTTATTTTCTTAATGGGCGCTAGCCTATTCTTACTGGCAACCAAGTGAACAAAGGAAGTCCCATTAGTTGTGGATTTCAGATAAAGTGCTGCTCCATACGCTTTCTCAGAAGCGTCACAGAAAACGTGGATGTGAGAGATATATGATTCTGAGATGTTCCTATCCGCCGTGGAATCTTCTTTGAGGATAAGTAATGAAGGATAGAAGTGACCCCAGCGTATGCTTATGTCAACGGGAAGTACTTCGTCCCAGTCTATGCCTCTACACCAGGTTTCTTGGAAGATCAGTTTACCTATTATGGATACCGGTGAAAACAGACCAAGTGGATCAAAGAAGGTAGAAGTTGCCTTCAGAAGCTGCCGTTTACTTGTGGGGCCATCCAGTAGCTTGTCGGTTATATCTTTATGGTCAAAGAAGAAAGCATCTGACTCCGTGTCCCAGTTCACTCCCAGAACCTGGGTTTCTCGCTTAATTTCGCGTGCTTCTACTCTCTATATGGTCTTCAGAGATTCTGAGTTGGTAGGCCAAACTGACGTAAGAGGGCTGTCAGCTCGTAGTAAACCGTGATGACGCTGCTATCGTCTTCTGTACTCGCAGCAAAGTCATCCATGAAAGTGCTCTGTCTAGTGGAGCTGCAACAGTAGGGAAGTCGTCTGCATATCTGGTAGCCAATTCTCGTGGAGTTGTAGACAAAAGGAATGGACTACAGGTGAGCCCAAAGGGAAGTCTTTTGAAGCGGTAAATCGCTACTTCGTTCTTAGTGTGGAAATTACCTAAGGCGTCCTTCTCCACCTTATACCAGAAGAATCTGGTGAGATCTCTATCCTGTTCGTCCAGAATCAGCTGCAGAAAAGCCTGGTTTTAAGTCGCCAACGATTGCCTGAGAACATAATCGAAAGCGCAGAAGTATGGACATTATATCCGGAAGAAGGTTCGGTCCCATTTCTAGAACATCATTGAGTGAGGGAGCGTCCCGTTCATGACTTGAAGCGTCGAAGACAATCCTCCATGTACTAATACCGCCTTTGTCTTTCCTCACAGTGTGTTGGGGTAGATAGAATGCCTCATAGGATTCTTCTTCTGTTGTCATGATTTCAACTTGATCTCTGGACACGTAATTCATCATCTGTTCATAGTATATGGACATCAAATGGGAGTTACTTTCGATTCGTCTGCTTAGTGACCTGAATCTATTTATGGCCTTAATGCGGTTGCTAGGTATACAACCAGTTTCCTTTCGTGGCAGACGGACCACGTCTAACCTCCTTGATCCGAAAGCTGTCATGGAAATCGTGCAAAATTGCAGTGTCTTTAGCAGTCAAACTCCGATCGGTGTCTACGATGCCCATATTGTCTAATCCCAGAAACGTCTCATGTCAGGATAGGCTAGCTGAAGTTCTCTTGTCTGTGCCAACAAGTCGATGTTGTGTGGAATAGAAACATGAGTTGGGTAGACGTAGGTACTCTCGAATGCCATCACAGATACTGTGGCCTTATTCTAGACCCCTCCTACGTTGAAGCGAACAATCCTCCGTTGGCTTGTGGCAGTTGGTGAAGTTTCAAAGGCAGTTACTGACAGGTCCCTGCGGTCAATTACGCTCAGTTTCAAATCGTCCACCACGGAGGTACTAATAAAGCTGGATTGACTACCTCCATCCAGTACACAACGCGTTAGTTTACTTAAACCCGTTGGTCCTACAATCCGAATGCGGACAGTCTGTAAATAGGTAAAGTCTGGAGATGCAATGGCCACCTTGCCTACTGTAGCCGAGGGTGAAGAAGAGTCATTACATATCGCCCGGTGATGCAGCCGGTGGGAGTGTTTGTAGGATACTCTTCCTTTCCTCCCACAGTTCTTGGCACTATTACCTCGGTTGAGGCAGAGGAAACAGCGTTTGCTGCTCTTCAATTTCTCCACTCTTTCGCTGACGTCAGTGATGTTCCTGCATTCCTGAGCCCAGTGATCTTGGCGCTCGCAAAAGACACAGAAAGGCTCGTTGCTTTTCCGGTGACTCCGTACTTTCTTTTGTTTGGCTCGAGCATGAAGAGCTGCTGCGGTAGGAGTTGAAGTTGGTAAAATAAGTGAGTCGCCCCTAATTTTTTTAGTAAAAAATGCTCCTTTGACTTCTTCATTCAGAAACTCCACTAGTTTCGTGATATTACCCTCAGACAGCTTCTCACGTTTGGCATGGATGATCCAACGGCAACACACGTCAACCGGGAAGGCTCGGAAGTATTTTTGGAGCTAGTACTCTGCCATAGATATCAACATTTTCTCCGAGTGATCTCACAGCTTGAATTCTTCTGTTGCAGTCTATATAGGCAACATTCAGGGCTTCTGGTGATAGTGTTTCAAAGGCTTAATATCCTCCAAATAATCCAGATGGGCTTGTATAATTCTATTCTTATCTCCATATCTACCGATAAGAATCAGTTTGGTCTCCTGATAAGTGTCGGCCGATACGGATATGCCCTCTACCAAATGCTTGGGCTCGCCTTCTAAATATCCACGTAGAAATACATGTTTGTCAATCGTAGAAATGGTAGGTTTTTGGTCAACTGAAGATGTAAACTATTTCCAGAAGCGCGTCCAAACTTTCACATCGCCTGAGAATGACTACAGCTTAATTGTGGGAAGCTTTGAGTTTGCATATGCACTGCATCTTGAGTAGGCGTGGCAATGAATGGTGGCTGTGAAATTGTGACTGCGGACATCGAGGATGCTAATTTCTTGTCAATCCGACGAGAAGCTCTTTGAAGTGCACGTTTAGAGACATCTATATATTCTTTACACTTCTCAATATCAGTGGCGTATTCTTCATCGGCAAGCAGATCGTGAATTGAATCATCTAAAGTAATGAGACGTTGCAGAGTATCCTGCAACCGATCTCGAAAATGCTCACAGTCGTCAAGTTTTGTTGAGTCCGAGAATTCGTTGATAGCCGTTGAATGAAATAAATATTATAAAGAGTTAAAACCCCGATATTCATTTATGTACACCCTGTAGTTTAAGTACTCATCTGCTCGTTCCGTAGTCTCTCGCACCAGCGTGATGAAGTCGCAATTCAGAAGTGAAACTTTCCCTGGCGCGGCGTGATTTCTTCTCTGGTTCATACACTCCCGAGTTTCGGCACCAATATGTTGGGTTTTACCAGAAGTAAGAACGAGAGATGGTAGTCTTTTATACGTGTTTATTGACTGTAACGTTGTACACAATTCTATACATTTCACTCTACATTGTATTCTCTCTACAAGTCTCGACCCCAGATGGCAGCACGGTGACTAACGTTACTATCGGCCCATAGGTGGCACAGGCTGTGTCTTCTGGTCCTCCACAATTTTCACTTGCAGAATGTCCAATAAAGTAACACAGGACTGGATTGATTAATGGGTAGGATGCATTATTTAGTGTAAGCTGAATTGTTTAACACATGTTTGTCACAAGACTTGGATCCCCTTCCCCTTCTTTTAGTTTTTTTGTTTCTTTAGCAGTAGTTAAATTCTTTTGGATCATAGGCGCTAAAATATAACAATATATTTACAAGTAATCAAGCGAGTGGTTTAACTACCGCAGTTGGTTTTTAAAATACCTTGCCAATAAAAGTTAATAAAATACGTATGTACTATGATCTAATCGCAGAGAAGTAATGACGCAGTCGAAAGCAATTTCTGGGAACGCCTTTTTTTTTTAAACTGCTTTATTTATTTATTTATTTATTTGCAGACGAAGCTTGTTTTTATTTACATTGGAGTGAAACATTAATGAGTGCTAATGTAAATTTAAAGCTAATGCAAGTTTAAAATGTGGACATAATTTCAAACATCATTTATAACACAGTTATGTGGTTATTGTAGTTTTTATTGCCATGAAATTTGTGTACTTGAATTTAAGGAGCTGTGAATGAACATCCTTTCCTGGCATAAACAGATAGCTCCGCTACAAGAAACATCCCAGTCGTTCGAAACTCGCATTTCATTTGGGTATTGCGGATGGCTAAGGTGTTGTGTTTCTAGAAATTTAGGCCCGTTTGTTCTGCACATGTAACAAACGTAGGAATAAAAACAGACTGCATAAAAGACTAACTTGTTACTAGTGAATGTACGCCAAGCATAAGGCCACTGCTCAAAACTTCCAACTCTCGAAAACTGCTCATCTCATGGCCCCCCCCCTCAGAAAAAAAAAATTAGTTTATGAAAAGATACTCTATCTGAAACTAGAACTAATTGCAATTTCCAACTAGTGGAGCTTTCCTTGTTTGTAAGAGATAATAAAATTGTAGTCTCTTTCAATTTGCAGTGTTGATGTAATACACATTCTCACACCATAATATTTTTATTTTATTTATTACTAATTTTTTATTTATTTGTTTTTGCGTAGAGGCATATTTGATACCATTCAAAGCTCTGTTACTTCATATTATGTATATGCAGGCGTTAAATTCTACTAAAAATATATATATTATGTATTTTATATGACATATTCTCATAGTTCTCTTTTTATTTTAGAGGCTGCTTTTTAGAAGAAACGCAACGCTGTTGTGTCACGTATTCTAAAGCATCCGGTTGATAGTCAAGGTTCATCGAAGCAAAGCACCAAAAACCCAGTCGGTCTCCGTGAAGGTAAGTTTGCAATTATAACGTGTTTGTTAGTGGATTACATTTTGCTGAGTATTTACCTTTTATTAGGGAAAGTAGGAAACTTAATATTGCTTACGGCAGCAGTTGTATATGTTAAGTATATAAATAAGAGACCGATATTTGTATAAATCATTAATTTTTACATATGCAAAACGCTTTCTTCAGTACAAAGTTGATATCACATCATTGCAGCTAGCGATTATTTTACGTGGGCTCTCCAAATGTGTAATCATAGGACTTAAATGGTATTCAATAAATTGACAGGATGTGAACCACCTCCTTTCAAACACTGACACGATGGGCGGTACATAACTCGGCGATTCTGCTAGAAACCATAAGAGTGTGCGTTAAACTAAGAAACAAAGAAGTTAATTTTTCTGCTTTCTAGGTTTACTAAATGCCGGCATATATACATGGGAACTACAGGGAAGTTGCAATATATTCTTGTTGCTTCTACAAATATGAGTGCTTTAGGCTATTGGTATTTAAATCTATAAAAAGAACAGCCTACCACTAATAGGCAAAAAAGGCCGTTGTACATGTTTACCACACTAAAGCCTAAAATGTCTCTATCTGATAAATATTAATGAGTTGAATTAAACCTGTAATAGATATTCTACACTATCATTATTTCTACGTTGTGTCGAATAACCTGTCCCACTCTTAAAAGATAGTATGCAGTTAAATGGAATACCTCTGTCTCTAACGCATACATGTTGCCTTTAGCTTCCTCCTTTTCTGTTCTCGTTCATATATATATATATATATGTGTGTGTGTGTGTGTGTTTTAGAGTCCCCTAAATCCCCCCCCCCCCAAAAAAAAAAGCATTTTCACAAAAAGGTCCGTGTGTGTCTGTGATTACGCTAACTCAAAAACGAAAAAAGTCGATAAAATAGCAAACTTGGTATTTAAATTCAGTATTGTCCATGGATGCGACACGAAGATTTTGAGAAAAATCTCCCCACCCCAAACTACCCTTTACATGGAACGTTTTTCGAAAAATTTGATTTTCTCAAAAATGCCTCTAACGATTTTATTAAAATATCATATATTAAAGATATTTACCTGACAAATAAAATGGAAAAAAAAAATCTGATGTGTTACATTCACATGACTTTCTCTATATCTCTGCAACAAATTATTTTTAAAAAGTTTATGCTTCTGTTTACTTCCTGCTAATCGAGAAAAAATTAGCAGAAATGGACTTATTACTTGCTTCCTTGTAAGTAGAAGCGAAATAAGGAAGTACCATAAGTTAAAGTGATAGTCAAAGGCTGGTTGCTATGTGACTGAAGTTCCTTTGTTTGTATGAACATGAGTTCACAAAGTCCTGTATGAGAAAAGTATAAGTTTTTTTATAGCTGAAACCAAAAACAAGGAATATCTCAAAAACAATCACCTCCCGAAAAAAAATGTATATAACATAAATTGTGCGTTTTAAAGTGCTCTACATTTGTTGTGTGGTAGCTTTTTGTCTATCTCTTACGGTTTAGCAGTTATGCAAAATTCCGTAAAATTGACCCAGAATAAAGTAGAATTCAGAGGCTATTCCCAGAAAATTCAAAAATACATTTTATTTGTCAGGTAAATATCTTTGATATACAATATTTTAATCAAAATCGTTAGAGCCATTTTTTAGAAAATCAAAATTTTCGAAAACATTTCTATGTAAAGGGTAGTTTGGGATGGGGGGATTTTTCTCAAAATATTCGTGTCGCATCCCTGGGAGATACCAAACCGAAATACCAAGCTTGGTATTTTCGTTTTCGAGTTATCGTGTTCACACGGACATGGACCTTTTTCTGAAAATACTTTTTTTGGTATAGGGGACCCTAAAACATATATTTCCGGTGAAATCTCGGTATCGATTTTTTGGTGGAGTGCAATACCTTCTCTATACACTATGTACATAGTACGTATAGAGAAAGTAAAAAAAAAAACTTACCACACAAAAGATATAGAGCAATTTGTTATATGCATTTTTTATGGACTTGAGATATTCCTTGTTTTTGGTTTCAGGTTTAAAAAATTATAATTTTCTTACACAGGACTTTGGCAACTCCTGTCCATACAAACAAAGGGACTTCAGTCACATAGCAACCGGCTTTTGACTATCAATTTAACTTATGGTAGTCCCTTATTTCGCTTCTTCTTAACAAGAAAGCAAGTAATAAGCTTTCTGTGCTTTTTTTTTTTTTTTTTTTATTAGCAGGAAGTAAATAGAACAATAAGCTTTTTAACAATTTATTATAGAGATGTAGTGAAAGTCATGTGAATGGAATACATCAGATCTTTCTTTATCAGATTACATAATTTTTAGACAAGTTTAGATTCCCGTTGGCCCACATTTCTAAAGAAAACGTGTTTGTTAATAAAAGTCCGATGTTTGCTGTTTCTGTGCTTATCGGTTATTATAGTAAGTATTGAACGTCAGAAGACAACAATATTTTTTTTCCTAGCTCGAGTGAATGGGAATGCTGATATATACCTAGTTTTAATCCTATTTCTATTATATGAAGAGCGTTATGATTTTTTAAATCAAAGATTTGCGGTAAACTCTATACTATGAAGTAAACTAGTCATGCAACGAGACATATTTTTTTTTTTTTTATGTTTGGTTTACAACGGGGACCAAGTGGGAGAAAATGTTGACAAGGGTTGGAGAACGTTTTTAAAACAAGCCGAAATCTTAACTTAAAACATTTGTTAGTAGCAATAGTCGCTATCCATTCAGTCACAGTCGCCAGTTAACAAGTAGATAGTGTGTTACGGTAAAATTTAACGTAAGTTTGTAAGAAGTGTTTATAATGTGTGGAATACTGTGAAGTGTTAATGTAGTTTATTTATTTTACCTAAACATTTATAACTATGTAAAGAGAATCTTGAAAGCGACGAAATGCTTCTCAACTAAAAAGAAACACAAAATTATTTGGAATGTGCTAGATTATTCAAGTAAAATGAGTCATAGTAAGTCAATAAATGAAATGGATAAGGCTACAGGGTGTTTAGAAACAGTAGAGTATAGGATAAAAAAGAAAGGAATGAAAGGACTTGTAAGGTCGCCAATAAAATAAAAAACAAAAAATCTGATGTGTTTCACTCACATGACTTTCTCTAGCTGCTCTACAAACTCCTTACAAAAGAGTAATCTTGTTTCTACACAATGTTAATCGAGATAAACATTCCCAGAATGTTCTTATTACTTAGTTCCTTATAAGTAAAAGGGAAATAAGGGAATGCTTTAGGCTAAAGTGATTGCTTCTTTGCTTGGCCAGGAGCAGAACAAAGGAAAATCGGACACTTCCTATCTGAGAAAAGTATAACTACTTCACAGTTGAAACCAATAACAAGGAATATCTTGGAAACGGTTACCTTCACAACAAAAACGTAAAGGATATAAATTGTGTGAACCTTTTCTGAATAGTAAGTTTTCGTCTATCTCTTACGCTTTAGCAGTTAAGCAAAATTCATCCAGAATAAAGAATATTCAGAGGTTATTTCCAGAAAATTCAAAATATACATTTTATTTGGGATCTAAATAGTTTTAATATACGGGATTTTAATCAAAATCGTTATAGCCATTTTTAAAAAAATAACAATTTTTCGAAAATGTTTCCATGTGAAGGGTAGTTTGTGGTGGGGCGATTTTCTTGAAAAATCTTGTGTCACATCCTTGAAAGATACCACATTCAAATACTAAGTTTGGCATTTAAGGTCTTTTCGTTTTTGAGCTGTGCTGTCCACACACACACACACACACACACACACACGGACAATTTTTTTTTCCAAAATGCTTTTTTTTTTTTTAATTCAGGGGACCCAAAACATGTATTTTCGGTGAAATCTCGGTATAGACTTTTTGGGTGCATTACAATACCTTCTGTATACACTATGTACATAGTACATGTAGAGAAAGTAAAACGGTTGAAGGAAACATAAAGCACACTAGTTACCTCAATACAATGGAATAGCGCCAACACAGTGCGCCGCAATGTTCATTCTTTGCTATTTTAAAATATTGCTTCCATTTGAATGTAATTTTGTTAACAGTTAACAATGATGACGCCGTACAAAATTAAAGTTTTTATCATTTACACATATTTGATATCTTTATATCCCTACAAAATTGTATTTCGAAGTTCTAAACATATAAAGAGGAGAGATAAGTGCAGGTAAAAAATAAATGCCTTACATTAGCCTGAAATATTTCACTATTTGGTGACGTATAATTCACAAGATGACATTAATTTCGTAGATCGATAGTAACTTAGCGCGAAAGTTCCGGGCGTGTGTGTAGTGGTAACACAACGCCCCATTTAACCTGACTCTTTAAGGTTGAAACGCGCTTTAGTTATCATAATCGCCTGCCTTTGTCAAGATGTTGAAAATATCTTGTACGTCAGATAATTATCCCCTTGTGAAATTACCACAATATTGGATAGGTGGAGTCAGACTGAAAAATTATATGCCATAGCCGGGATTTGAACCATGGATTACCCGGTCTCTAGCTGGTTGCTCTACCACTGAGCTACCATAGCAGCATGCCAGCATATCATTGAATTTCTCAACTGACTCGCATGTTTCCCGGGAAATCACAAGGTGATCTCAAATTATTTTGAGATGACAACCCCAATGGCGACTTACAATGTTGTAAGTACTTTAAGTCCCAGGATTCATAGTAAAGCCAACTATTATGGTCAATTGTGATAGTTTTAATTGTTTTCAAATCTCTGCTATGGCATTGAATTTTTCAGTCTGATTCTACCTATCCAACTCCTGTCCTACACACGGTTTCTGTGAGAAAATAATTTAAACTACCGCAAATATTGCTTGCTATAATGTTCTATTCTAATGTATGCGGGCTACTCTTGTCTATATTATTTTCCAAGTTCATAAATTATCAGTTATCACGTTAGGTTCCGGCTGGTTCTTAGACCGTTACCCAGGAACTATTTTTTGCCAGGAAGACTCCAGACATGTATACCTTCCACCGTTACTGCACACACTAGTAATCCAGAGATAAATATGATTAAAGGATCTGAACTACCTGCTTACAGAGATTAAATTGCTACTTTCCCACTAAATGTTTAAAAATAGACGTGATTTTTCTGCGTGTAGATTGTATAATAGTAATATTAACACGATACAGTTGAGTATGTGAGTAGATTATACATTTTCTACGGAATATTTTCAACTTGATGCAACCCTACTTGCACTTAATTTTCTCTGAGAACATAGGAAATCAAAATTGCAAGATGTCGTTTGGACAATTGACAGGACCCGAGGATACTGAGAATCCTCATTGATATCGCGATGGAAATAAGAATTTGTGTTGGATTTCCAACACAAGATGCCGTAGAACGACATGGTGAAGAATAGAAAATGGTAATAGAGCTTATGTTTATCCGCTTGACGTCCTCAGAAGGTGGGAAGCTCTGATCAACCGACTATACAAAGATATTTTTAGACTTGTGGAATCATCTCTCTCTTCTGCCTTGTAGGTTTATTCCTCTCATCTGGCAACTTGAACCTAAAACTCAGCACGTCACCAAACAATAATTCGGGCGACAAAACATGTTCCATTATATTATCTCACAGATATTGAAGAAAGGCTGGTCATTCATTTACTAGAAATCAGCTCTCGCATTAAAATGTAGGTTTAGTCAGCCACATCAGCAGTGAAAAAGAATATTCTAAACAACAGCATGTTAGATTTCACATTTTAGAGTAACACCTACCAAGCAGTTTGATTTATTTTTCTGTAATTTTATAGCAAGAGAATCTTGAAATGGTAAACGCTTGTTTTACTTTGCACCAGCTGAACGTCATGTGCTAGCCAGACTATCATATGCTTCTGCCATTGTGCTTAAGCTTTTTTTCAAGTGGAGTCGCTATTATGTTTTTCTGATGGTCATATAGTGGCAATGTGACCATCATAGAGTGAAATAGTTTTTAAGAAATTTTACTTTTTTATCTACACCGACATATAAAAAAGTATAATGAAAGTTTATCTTTTAACAAAATCTAAATAAAAGAATAAGTCTTTATAAGAGTAGTTAACACAAGAGTAGGGTAAGTCATTTGAAGACAATACATTTATCTTGTTACTTCGCAAAAGGTCGTTACTGTGATTTGTGAATTTATACCTATGTATTTCTGAAAAATATTTACATGTTGGTAGCAGATGTTAAGTTCTTATTTTCAAATACTTTTTAGATGAAAATATGTCGCGAGAACGTGAATAGAAGGATTATTACGCGATAGAATATATAGAATATGCTTGCGAATTGGTAATGGGTAGAGAAGGTGTTTCAGTACCTCATAACATTTTCATGCTTATGTGTGCATATTTTGCATGTCTATTTGAAGTATTTTAAAACTCTGAAGGTCTGTAATTCACTTGCCAAGATTAAGTTTTATGTACGTAACTCTCGGCGATAAAAACACATGCTCAAAAGCTATGATATTTTTATCTTCTTTTGGAGAGAGAACTGTTTCTATCGAGGGACCTCAACAAAATAATCTGTGCAGTCGTCAAACATTAAAAAAGAGCTAGAGTACGGAAATGATCATGTTTGCCTCGTAGTTGAAGTGTGATTGATACCTGATAAACTACATCACAACAGAAATATCGCAGTCAATAAAGGTTTTGAATCAGGGTAAGAAAAATAGAATAAAGATGAATTTTATGCCATAGATAGACCATTCCAGAGGAGCATCGAATGGTCACATATACATTTCAAGGGCACTAATAAAACGGGCTTTTGGTGAACGGATTATGTTTTAGCTACGTGTTAAATACTATCAAGGTAAAGAGATCTGTTTTGCTCTGCAGTTCAATATGCTGGTATTATGTTATATTGACGTTTCAAGAAAATCTGCAGCAACTTTGTACTTTGCAGAATAAGGAAGTTTCAACGACCATTTTCGAAAGAGCGCTATCCGTTAGACCTCGCCCATGTGTTAGAACCCCCATGGATTTTATGGGATGAATGAGGCCTTCTACACATACAGCAGTCCACTGTGTTCCCTTTCGCTTGACAAAATCCTTTTTCCTTAAATAAAGTCAAGTCTTCAGTTAATTTTGATTCAGTTTTAGTCGTCTGTTGGACCTACACTTGAGTTTATAGAGATAGGAAGATTTGAATATTTGTGTTTAAATGTAAATCCCAATTTCTGGATCTTTGAGCAAAAATTATATTACGAGGTCAATCACTTCAAAAGGTTCACCCACAGTTTAATGTTGCACTAAGAGATTGAAGGACATTCAATCATTTACCTTTTGTAGTAGCTTAATTACTGTAGATTCTACAAGGATATCTTATTCATTTCGTTCGCATCTTAGCATTTCATTGGAACGTTTTCCCTAAAAACTGTATGAATTCTATTACTTTGGAAACATTTTCCTTTGTCTCATTTAAAATAAGACAAACAGTTAAAACTGAATGCTTGAATGCACTTTCAGTATATGTGTCCATTCATGTGGCGTACAGTTGTTTGTCCATACAGGGAGGCTCACTATTACTTCCAAGCCCCTTGCCAATAGAACTCAAGGGCGCGAGAAGTTGAAATACACTCAGCTTCAGCATAATATTGATACAATACAACTACTTTCTAATGAGGCTAAAATTTCAGACGACTTTAGAAACAATGGTTGACCGAAATCATAATACATGCACAGTTTTGTTTCTTGGATTGTTCTGAAGCATAACTAAGAGCAGGAAAAATCCTGATTTGTTAGGGTCCAAACTTATAAATGGTTTTCCTAATACACGTGTAGCTTCTCATTTCCTTAGGACTCAGCATGGAGTCATGAATCTATTCCATCCAGGCTGGCGTCTGAGCCAGCAAGCCACATAACATTTAAGGGAAATATCGTGTGGTACATTTCCCTAGATGAGTTTAAGCTTAAGTCAGTTACATCTTTGATTAAAATATTAGACAGTCCACTTCGGACGCTTTCCATAGGAGTGTACACAAATCGTTTCGGGGTTAATTGTTCCGGAGGAGATTGTTTTGTCCTCTGTGTTTAAACGCAAAGGCCGGATGTTATACATTGTTTTATTTATTGTGTTAACCCTCGTTTTTACTGATAGGCACCGCAGACGATGACACTGATGATACATGAAATGAAGTTGGAGCGTCGGTAGAATGCAATGGCGGGGAAAACTGGAGAACCCGGGAAAAATCCGCCCCTGCATTGTCTGGTGGCGCGGCCCACTGTATACATTGTATTCCACACATTGCGTGAAAAGTGTTTTAACGGTTAACCAGTCCAGCATTTGTATGTTGACGCCCGATTTGTCAAACACATAATCCTCTGTCTCATAAATCCAATATAGAGCATCGTCAGTGAAACAGTCTTTGTCTACACTTTTTAAATATCCAATCTGCTCAGGATAAAATTCTTCGATTTTGCAGGATTTCTTTAATTATTGTTCTGTTTATTTGAAAGGTATATTTTATCACAGTGCTTCAGCGCAGACAATATTTGAAGTTTTATTACCTTGTGGTAACGATATATGCTCCTTATTGATATTTCCAGTCCTGGAAAGAGCACATAAAACTGTTCGTGTGAGAAGCACTATTTTCTTGTATTAATACGCTCAAATTTAAAATTCTACTCGTTTGTCCCAGTGGCTTTTTCATTGTAGTGAAGGTAAAATATACTTCGCAGTGAATTAATTGTAGGCGCTTAAAAGAAACTGGGAGATCTGTTGGAATCATTGAGATATGCGGAGTTTGTCGAACTCTCCAGCCTCAGGACCTGCGTAATGGTGGCCTCAGGTAAGTTCCTTAGTAATGCATATATCTGAAGTCTGGTGTCATTGAATCTGTTGATGAGTTTAATTGCCTATCGGCATAACGGGCACACCTGTCTTCAATGAGGTTGCACGTTTAGTGTATTCAAAGAATTTAGAAGTTCTTGTGGGTTATGAACTCTATCTTCTGCATGAATAGATTTATACTCTTTGAACTATTCTTGTACTTTTCTAGTGTTTTCATTTACTGCTTAATTTCTTGCGGACACTATTGTTTTCTAACATAGTCAGTGGATGTATCTTTCGAATTAACAGCTGACATTTGAATAAGTGTTTACAATTCTTTGTAATGCGAACATACCTTTTGATTAATCTCAACTTTCGGGTTTTTAATGGGAAATTTTTCATCACCCGGATTCAGCAGTTGAAAGGAAAACTAAATTCTCTTCCCAACTAAGTGAGTTCTCATATTTGTCGCAAATTGTCTGAATACATCTCCATATACTTGGATATGAAACTTGCATTAATAACGACAGAGTTCTTGATTCGGATGGTTGGCAAGTAAAATGATGATAAATAACCCTCTTAGATCAGAGCCTGACCGATAAATTGCTGCATCTGTTGGTGTGTTTCCCCACTGTTCATCACTTTCTAACAGCTGCTTGATTGTTTCCTATAACCCCCCATTTACTTTCTTTAGGCATTCAACTGAAGTATGGCCATGAACGTGATAAACCAACAGTCCCAGGTAGAAGCACTGTGATTGATTAGGACCATCATTGTGTCCCAAGTTTTATTCGAGTGAAATCCGTTATTGGTCCATGTGTAATACTGAGGCACTTCATGTTAAAGTAATGTTTTAGCAAAGGCATCTGAATTACACAGTTCAAAAATACTGTAAGCATTGTCTTGGCTGGATTTTTGACTCTTTGACGCAGGTTGCTGAAAGAGAAGTAGAATCTTTGACAATTCTCTAGATGCACTTGTAGATGGGTGCTCTTAAAGACAACTGCAAATTTCGCAAATGTACTTATATACCGTCCGTCAAACAGTGTTCAATTTCATCATGATTTTGTATAGAAAATGTGGCATGGTCTAAACCTTTATTTACATTTAATTTATAGCTTAAACAGAATGACAATATTCAATGTTTATTTGGGCATTAAATGCTGACATAAAATTGAAGGATCAACCCATTTGTTGTCAACATCTATGTTTTGGCCACTAGTATTCAGTATAACAGTATTTCCAGCGCTTAAGGGTCCTCCGCATGTACGTACATTGGCTAGCCTTGTCTCCTGTAGAGATTCAGAAGAAACGCCCTAGTAATCATATCTTGTCGATGAAAAGAATATTAACAAGGAAACAATTTTCGTTTTATTTTTACCCATTTCGGGTAGCAATTGAAATAAATAAATATGGCCGACCAATCACGGGCATACAGCAGCATATCCTGCGTTTTTTCATCCATGTAAGTTAAATACTGGCCGATATATGTTGCATCTACACTTGCATCTTTGTTAAGAGCATTTCTCAAATGGATGTAGTTATCCACTCTCAGCTTTTGTTGATTTCGCGTATGAGACAACCTTTCAGTAATTATTTTTGCTAACATGTCAACACAAAACTGACCAAGTAAATCTCTGGAATGGTACAATTTAGTAAGAGTTTATGAACATATCAGTCTATAAACATAAAATTGCATACATGAAACAGTTGTCCCCTTTGGTTAATACACTGTATGTGTTAACAATATTCATAGTCTCATGTTATGAAAATAATGGATACTATAAAGAGTCAAAAGCAAGACGTAGTTCCGACAACTTTTTAGTTCGTCTTCCGTACAATGCAGACATCTCTTTTGGAACTTTGCCCTTGTCTACTAAAAACACCGCAATATGCGAGTAATTTGCTAGAGGGAAATTATAACATCGTTTGTGTGTGTTCTGAGGTGTGTTATCAGCATGAATTATTAGTTTTAGGTTGTGTCCTGAAGAATTATTTTCCATTATGCATTTAAAACCACGAATATAATTATTACCGTGCAATATCTTTTCAATTTATCTATTCAACTCTATTTTTACAGTAGGAATAATATAATTTTTCAAAGAAAGTTGATCAGCATCTGAAATAAAGTAGATATGTAAAAACTGTGGTTGTTTGCTTAGTTCTGGAAGTGAACTACCGATTAAATGGTAAACTTGCCCTTGAATATTATAAGTAGGCATAGAGCTTCATGACCTACTTCAAATGTACCTCATCTGAATCTTATATTCTTCAGGAAATCACAATAGTGGGTGTATCAATTATCAGTACTTCTGTGGTTGCTTGGCCATTGTGTGCGCGGCATTTCCGACAGATATTAGCCATAGGACGGATTTGCACGTTAATTTGTGTGGCATTAACCAATATTTTTTATTATAATTAAATTCTTAACTGTTTGTGTGATGGGAAGACCTATTCACCTTGTCTTGCTAAGAATTTCTCTTATTCCGGGTACCTTGTTGGACCATCAATTTAGTTTCGTCGTATTCCACGTATGATGGACCAGCCAGGTTAGATACCTCGGATTCCATGTGTGATGGACCACACACGTTTGATTCCGACGTAACATTTTATAATTCATGTTCACTTCGACGCGATTTCTCGTGCTTTGCTGCGGAATGTGCCTAGCCAAATTAGATATTCCTCTTTAGGCATTTTTAGGCACACAGTCACTGCTACTTTGATTTAACCTCAAAATGCGAGCGTGATAAAACAGATGTTTTTCCACTGCAAAGATAATATTTAAATACTTTAGTGCTGCTCTAAATGCTGAAAAGTGTCACGATAGCTATGCCCTCTTTCATAAGCACAGACTCTGTGTATGTCAAAACATACCTAATGAAGTTAAAAGAATTAAATCCAAACGGTGTATAAGCGTTGTAGTCATTCATTTCTATATCTGTGAGAAATAAAATATGCACCCGTGAGCCACACATATCCAAAATACCAGGCATTACTAATATTTTTATTTGTAATTATTTATAATTAAATATATAAACTGAGTGTTTCGGAGCTTCGTATGTTTAACATTTTGGAGGCCCGACTTCGGTTCTCTCTACCGGCGTAGGTACTTTCTCCACTGGAAGACTGGCCCGGGATGCATTTAGCTTTGTGTGGTCCCTGGGAGGCCAATTCAGGAGCTACTCCAGGGAAAATTAGTGGCTCCAGTTTGCGTCCCACCCTCCAATACTGCACCCCATTCATGACTCCTGCAATGGGCAGAGGTGGAGGATGCAGCGGCCAAACGGTGGGCCTTGGGCCGACTTGGGGCTTTTGTGCCATGGAGTTTAGTTTACTGTTGGATATAAGGAATCCGGTTCCTCTTAATACTCAATTCTCCGAAACTGCCCAAATCCACTATGTTAACACCAATAATCCCAACACCTCCCGGTCACTAATTTATGTGCATGGAATTTTCGTGCTTTTAATTACTTTTTTCTTTGTTAGGCTAGATTAGCTGGCCAACCAAAATGTAATAATATCTCATAATATATTCATACAAAGGATTTCAACGCTATTTCGAATGGCGTAATCAATGTTGTTAGTGTAATAGAACGGTAGCCTGGTCTGAGAAGTCAGTAAATTCGCTATCACTACAACATTTAACATAACACTTTGCTATGGGTTTGGGAGTTGGGGAACGGGGCACCAGTGGTATTGTCGAGGACTTTTATAGGCAGTGGGATAACATTCAACTTTACCCAATTTTTTCGCAGTTTGATATTTTTGTGATGTTTGTCGACCGGACTAAAAGCAGCCAGATTGTCCTACAACTTATGAGTGTTATAAAACCATAGAGCGGAGAAATCTAGGGAAACTGCCTTTTTAGCTATTTTAGTGATGGATAAATAGCTGTAAATTGAGTAATTCGCTGTATAGCAAGAGCTTCCAGGGACATCCCACGGTTATTACGCCTACTATCATTGGGTCTTTTCTTTCGTTTAGAAAAGTTTTCCTTGAGCTGTTTTCTATCGGATGTAAACTGTTGGCAAATAAATTTCAAATGGCCCCGTCCTCCCCCCCCCCCAATTTTAAGACTTCCGTGTTTATGATAGACTCCCAGATAATCCGTTTTCTTTAAAATCAAACAAAGGTGCTCGTATTCACTTCATTTGACTGTTTCCCAACATTCGCATTGTTTTTATTCATAAGAAAGATTAAAAATGTTATGTGTATACCCACATTTCTACAAATTGTTTTACAAAAGCTTATACTTCTATCCACTTATTAATATATAGTTTTATTATCCATTGTTAACAATAGTGTAATAATTAAAAGTTATAGCTAAATCTTTTCAAAATCGGTCGCAATGAGATGATTTTGAACATTTTGTTATCTTATTTTGCAAAAAATAAGACCGGAGAAAACAGATGTACACTTGAAATAAGTATCTCTATCTGAAAATTCAAATCAATAAGAAAAAATATCTCGAAATGGTTGTGCCACAAAAATAAATTGGTAGTTTTGACAGGATTTGCATTACTTTTGTAAGATTATCTGTTCTTGGTTTTACAAGTCTACAAAAATAATCCAGGATAAAAAAAAAAAAAAAATTTCAGAAGCTATTCCCTGAAAAGTCAACATGTATACTTTGTTACGAAAATAGCTTAAATGCCTGGTCTTTTAATAAAAACATTGTAGTCATTTTTGAGAAACTTTTCCCATGTACATATAGTTTGTGGTGGGGGCATTTTCTTCTAAATCTTTGTGTCGCATCTTTGGAAGTTCCTGAAGGCTGATGAGTTTTGTATGTAACCATTCATACACATGCACAGAACTTTTTTTTTAAACTTGCTTTTTGGGATCAGGGGTTTCGATATATGTATTGATGATGAAATTTCAAAGTGTAAAAGAAAGACCAAAACTCGGAATAAAGAAAATAATAATATACACCCATTTCACGAAGAAAATGTTCTTCTAAGTAAAGGCTTCATTAATCTTGTTGCAATTTACCACAGATAATCTGATTTATTAAGTCAGAAAACACTTCTGTCAGTTCAAGATCTCAAAAAATTTAAAACGAGTGAAATCTAAAGAGCTATTACGATTGAATATTAGATAATTTATCCGTGAACATTATGTTCATTTAAGTATGAAGCAACAGCTTCAGCTTTACCACGACCATATTAGCAATTTTATTACCATGTAAATATCCCAGAGAAGGCACATTTTTACTTCCTCTATTACTTATAGAAGGTACGTAGGGAAAGTATGGTATACCACCCAAAACTGTCGAGATTTCACCAGAAATATATGTTTGGATGATTCCTGAAAAAATTAGAAAAAAAGTCCGTGTGGGGCGGGGAAAGAAAAGCAAGATCGTTATTCCTTTTTCTTCCTCCTGGTCAAGCAAACAAAACGAAACTTCAAAAACATCTCATAGTGACATGCTCTTAAAACACGAGTGTAGTTTAAACATAATGTATTCCGATTCCTTTGCATCTGCAAGAAAATGTGTGATAAAAGGATTTACGCGAACGTATAGTAGATGGAATTAAGTTTTTTTAAGAATGGTTAAAGAATAGATAAACACGTGTGAGGGGGACAACTCACGCCGAACCACGCGGATCTTTTGTGCTTACCACCAAGGAAAATAGAGTAGATGAAGAAAAGAAGTAGGCCTGCCGATAGAGACGGAAGAGGTCCTAATTAATCCAAACTTTATGACCCAGTCACACCGAAGGGCTGGCCAGAGAAGGCGTCCCTCTGGCGGGCTTGGGAAGAACTCGATCTACGTAAGGCGGTCCAGAGAAAGACGCCATCTAGCAGGACCGAGAAGAACTTATAACGAGAAAGAACTAGTCCCATCTGTCCGACACTGCACAGCCTCTAAGCTTACTTGAAACATGAAGGGGGAAGCCAAATAATATGAATTTGACATAAATGACATGTTTGACTTAGATCTACGTTTTATGTGTGGCGATGCTTTGTTTTTCTTACAATTTAATACTTATACAAACGTTATTCAGAATGAAGAGAATTTCACGGCTATTAGGACAAAATTCAAGATATACATTCATTTGCCATCTAAATATCTAAACATATGGTGGTTTAATCAACCCGTTTGAGCAATTTTAGAGAAAATAAAATACAACGAATATTTTCCATTTAAAGGGTAGTTTGAAATTATCACATTCACGAATCATTTTTGTCGCATCCTTGTAAGACACTGAGGTTAAATACAAAGTTGGGTATTTAACTGAATTTTCGTTTTGGAGTTACGCTTTGAGAGAGAGAGAGAGAGAGAGAGAGAGAGAGAGCGAGAGAGAGAGCGCGAGAGAGACAGAGCGAGAGAGAGAGATAGAGGGAGAGAGAGGAAGGGGTAGAGTGAGAGAGAGAGGGAGAGATTGTTTTTTTTCTTTCTAAAACGTACGTTTTTATTCATATGCGTACGTCTGTTGAAACCTCGTTATCGAATATTTGGGTAGAATGCAATTTCGAGAAAATCGTAAAAATGTATTACAAGGTTTTGCCGAGTACTAATAACCAATTTATTACCTCGTCGGTTTTTAAGCAATATACTTTTAGGTGCGTTGTTTTGTTAATCTATCTCGTGCAAAGAGCATTTAATATCAAGAGCCAAAAGGAGTTGAATGATCTGTAGGTTATTTGTACCCGCTGAAATATCAATTGAAAACCGTTTTGTGAGTACTTGTTACAATTCACAGGAAGTATATCGAAAAAAAAAACGTTTTTTTTAATGGATGATTTCTAAAAGATGTATTAAAATCACGACAATGGGTAGGAAAAGTGATTGTAAACATTGAATGGGCTCAATTCAATATTAAGAGGTACATTGTGCGACCGTCTCAGTAATGTGGGTAGTGTGTGCCTCACATTCAAGAGATTCCAAGTTCGAATCTCGGTTAGGCTGAGTTATCCGGATAAGGTTTTTATTCCCTTATACTAAAAGACGGGCTCATAACTATCACACACACACACACACACACACACACACACACACACACACATATATATATATATATATATATATATATATATATATATATATATAAATAATGCAATAAAAGGATTTATGCAAATGTTTATCTGGAATAACAAATGTGTAGTAAATAGAATAAGTTTTTTAAAAAATGGTTGAAGAATCAGTACTATATGTATGTTTATATATAGCTCAGTTTAATTAGCACATGAAAGAGCAGTCTCTGCCGGTGATAGCAAATGCGAATAGTAGCCACACATGCGAGGCAACTAAAGGTTCTCTACCTTTGGGCTATATCAGAACTTTCAAATGCATGTCAAGGATTTCGTCGTACAATTTTTTAGTAAGATGTAGGTGATCTAAAAGCAAGTATAGGAAACTATTAAATGTTGCACAACCTATGTAAAAAGCAGCGGTTGTTCATAAGGAACAGCGGTGAGACTGAAAGAAGCTCGGAAAGTTATCAAGTTTAATTGAAACAAAACAATTCTAATGTGTTCCATTCACATTACTTTCTCTACACCTCTGTAACAAATTATTGTTAAAAAGCTTATTCTTCTATCTACTTCATAATAATCGAGATAAACATTAGCAGAAATTTTCCATATTACTTGGTTCCTTGTAAATAGAAGGGAAAAAATCTGATGTGTTGCATTCCAATGTTCTCTTGCTATTCGGTAAGCAAATTTTTTATTCAAAACATTTATCTGTTATGTACATTATGCTAATCAAGGTAAACGTAAGCATAGTTGGTCCTATTGCTAGCTTCCTTTTAAGTAGAAAGGAAATAAGAAAATGAACATACTAAAGCGATAGTCTCTTCATTGAAAAGCCGGTCAGTATGTGAAACAATTGAAATTCCAATCTCTTCCCTTGCCAAGAGTAAACAAACGAGAAACAAGAAGAAAAATGTCCCGTTTGAGAAAAGTTTAAGTGGTCAAAATTGAAACCAATAATCCGGAATATCTGAAAACGGTTGACTACAAGCAATGTATATGACATAAATTGTGTCTTTTAATGCCATCTAAAATTTTTGTGTAGTAATTTATTGTGTATCTTTTACGATTTGCCAGTTATTTAAAATGCATCCAGAATTAATAGGTCTTCAGAGGCTATTCCCAGAAAATTCATGATATACATTTCGTTTGTCATAAAAATATCTTGTACATAAGGTATTTTAATCAATTTTTTATTTTTGAGAAAATCAAAAAATTCAAAAAATGTTCCATGTAAAGGGTAGTTTGGGGGCGGGGGGATTTTCTTGAAAATCATCGTGTCGCTCCTTGGTAGATACCAAACTTAAATACCAACGGTCTTTTCGTTTTTGAGCTATGCTGTGCACAGACAGACGGACCTTTTTTTTAAATTACTTTTTTTGGATTCAGAGGGTCCCAAAGCATGTATTACACTATGTGCATAGTTACGTGTAGAGACTGTTGTACGACTGTTGATGCACTGCGGGATTAACTTCAAGGACAAAGACAATACGTGTCTTGCGATATAGGAAAATTACAACTCAACACAACACGTTTATCGTTTTTGACTTTCCGCATCTAGGAAAGCCACTTGTAGGTTGTCCTTGGCTCAGAAGTGTAAATATTGAGTATATTTCAGCTGTCTTACTGGATTAACTCCTTTAGCAACGCTGAAAATACAGCTTTTGTGTGATGACACTGAGCGTTAAGAAGTTTAAATTACTTACAAAACTTAACGGTGAGGTTGCACCTTGGCTGTTGCGAAAGAAAAGAAAAACAATTTGATGTGTTCTATTCACATGACTTTCTCTACATTTCTGCAAAAAATATTGTTAAAAAGTTTATGCTTCTATTTACTTCATGTTAATCGAGAAAAAATTAGCAGAAATAGTCTAATTACTTGCTTCCTTGTAAATAGAAACGAAATAAGGAAATACCATAGGTTAATGTGATAGTCAAAAGCTGGTTGCTTTGATACTGAAGTCCTTTGTTTGTATGGACAGGAGTTGACAAATTCCTATATGAGAAAAGTATGTTTTTTAAGCTGAAACCAAAAACAAGGAATATCTCAAAAACGACCAACTCTACGAAAAAATTTATGTTACATAAATTGTGTGTTTTAACGTGCTCTACATTTTTTGTGGGGTATGTTTTTGTCCATCTCTTATGGTTTAGCAGTTATGCAAAATTCCCTAAAATTCATCCAGAATAAAGTAGTTTTCAGAGGCTATTCCCAGAAAATTCAAGATATACATTTTATTTGCCATGTAAATATCTTTAAAAATCGATATTTTAATCAAAATCGTTAGTTATTTTAGAGAAAATCAAAATTTTCGAAAAATGGTTCCATGTAAAGGGTAGTTTGGGGTGATGGAACTTTCTTCAAAATCTTCGTGTCGCATCCTTGGAAGATACCATACCTAAATACCAAGTTTGGTTTTTACGGACTTTTCGTTTTTTGAACTATGCTGCCCACATATTCCGTGAAATCTCGGTATCGAATTTTTGGGTGCAATACCTTCTCTATATACTATGTGCATAGTACGTATAGAGAAAGTAATAACTGACTGATGAGAAACATTCACGCGAATTTTTTTACCCGCTCTTCAGCAAGCTATTCTAACAAAAGCTTATCGTTCTACCTACTTCATGTTAATTGAGTTAACATTTTACAGAAAAGGTTTTATTTCACATATCCTTAAGGGAAAAGAGGCATACGTTGGGCTTAAGCGAGAGTGGAATCTTTTAAGAACTCCGTTCGTTTTGCTTGACCAGGAGAAAAATAACGAAGAGCGGCTTCCCATTTGGAAATAGTATGATTATTTTAAAATTGAAACGAATAACAAGGAGTATCTCGGAAATGTCTAACTCCACAAAATATGTACTAGATTTAAATTTTGTGTTTTAGCGAGATTCACACTTTTTGTGCAGTACAATTTTGCTTTTCTCGTACAGTTTACTGGATATTAAAATTCCTTCAGAATAAAGAGGCCTTTGGAAGCTATTTCCAGAAAATTCAAGTTGAGCGTATTATTTGTCATGAAAATAACTTGAATATATGGTATTAAGGGCAAAATCGCGGAGTCATTTTTGAGAAACTCAAAATTTTGACACAGTTTGCAATAACGGGTAATCAAGAGTGGAGGATTATCTTGAAAATCATTGCGTTTAATACGCGAAAAATTTACGAAACAAAGCTTGGTATTTAACTGACTTCGTTTTTTAATTAAACTGTTCAAAGATACAAAGATACACACGGAACTTTTAGGAAGTTACTTTTGTGTACAAGATTTCCGTTAATTTCCTTCCATAATTTCGTTCATGGCAGTAACATCTCGCAGCAAAATTACTAAGGCGGGTCCCAAAGTTCAGCCTGCTCTACGAGGGGTCCCGGGTTGCGTTCCGGGCTGTGAGTTGGGCATTTGTCTTTAGCGAAGATTATTCCCTATCCCTTCTAGGGTCTGGAAGTTTGAATGAGAGTTTGTGTGTGTGCGTGTGTGGTGTGTGTGTGTGGGTATAAAACTACATCAGCTGCACATGTGTTAACACTACTGCCTTTAGGAAATATGCCCCAAAGTTAGATATAGCCGGGGTATTACTGAGTCAGTTAAAAAATCTGATGTGTTCCATTCACATGACTTACTCTAACTGCTCCGCAAACAGCTTTTTCTTATAACATAGTATTATTCCTATATGTGCATCATCTAATCGAGCTAAGCATTAGCAAAATTGATCGTATTACTTGCTTCTTTATAAGTAGAAGGGAAATAATGGAATGCTCTTGGCTAAAGCGATAGTCAATTCCTTTAAAAGAAGGTCGCAATGTGAAACAATTGAAATTCTGTTCTCTTTGCTTGCCAGACGTAAACGAAAGAATGATGACCTTCCGTTTGGGAAAGTAGTTTAAAATTGAAACCAATTACACGAATATCTCAAAACTTGAACTCTACAATAAAAATATGTATGACATAAATTGTGTGTTTTAACGATCTACACTTTTGTGTAGTAAGTTTTTGTTTCTTTCTTACGGTTTACCAGTTAGGCAAATGTCAACAAAATTCATCCAGAATGAACAGGATTTCAGAAGCTATTCTCAAAAAAAAAAAAATTAAGATGTACATTTTATTGGTGATGTAAATATATTTAATTAACGGTATTTTAATAAAAATTGCCAGTCCTTTTTTCAGACGAAAAAATCCATGTAAAGAATAGATTAGGGTAGGAGGATTTTCTTGGAAACATTCGTGTCACATTCTTGGAACATACAAAACTTGAATACCAAAGTTGGTATTTCAGTTTTTGAGCTATGCTGTCCACAAATATATACACACACGAACCTTTTTTCTAAAAATGTTTTTTTCAGACTCAGGACACCTCAATACATATATTTCCGGCTATATCTCGACATCGAATTTTTGAGTAGAATGCAATACCTTCTAATCTACTATGTACATTGTACATCGTGCTAGAGAAAGTAAAAAAAAAATTATAATCGTTTGTACTGAAACGCGTGAATATTTATTTTCATGCGCCGTGGTGTTTACCGTAAACCTTTGCGCCAAATCACTCAGAATGTTATGTTACGTTATTGGTACTTTCAATATGTAAAGTGATGCATGCGTAGTGTATTAGTCGCCCTCCGTAGTATAGTGGTTTACCATATACTCAAGGTCACGGGGTCAAACCCGGCAAAGGACGATGGGTTTTTCGGGCGTAAAAATCCTTTTGTATATCCCACCTGTTCCGCCTGTCAGGTGACTGAAACGATAATGTCACTCCGATTTACGATTTTGTTAAGTTATCTGTGAATTCTCCTGATGGTATTTATTTTGGGACTACCAATGGGGCCAATGTACACGTTTCATTTTTGTTTTGCAATTCTTTATCACAACTGTAATGTACCCTTGGTACAATAAAGTTATCAATAAAGAAAAAAAAATCCTTAACATGGCTTCCTTCGGAAGGGAAGTAAAGTCGTTGGTCCCGTGTCGTAGATTTACGGATTTAAAAGAACCTCAAGCCTGATAAAGAGGTCTATGAACAAAATTAAGCGGTCTTTCACGCCCAGTATAGAATGGAACGCTGAGAACCACAATAGTCAAAGTGCGTCTATAAATAAATTTCCTATTTCCATTTCATTCATGTATTACAGTATTTATAGTAAATCGATAAAACTGCTCACCAAATTTACAATAACGCAACTTTTAATGTTAGGCTATCCGCATAACTAAATAACTAAAAAAAAAAAAAAAACGGTTTTCCATTCACATGGCTTTCTCTACATCTGTGTAACAAATTATTGTTAAAAAGCTTATTCTTTTATCTACTTATGACAATCGAGATAAACATTAGCAGAAATGCTCTTGTTACTTGCTTCCTTGTAAGTAGGAATGAAATAAGGCTATACACTGGGCTAAAGCAATAGTCAAATCTTTTAAAGGGTTGCCATGTGATTGAAATCCGTTTCTTTGCATGGCCAGGAGTTTACAAATTCCCGTATAAGAAAAGTTTTAAGTATTTTAAAACGGAAACCAATAACAAGAAATATCTCAGAAATAGTGAAAAATACGAAACAATTTAATTATATAAATGTGTGCTTTAACGAGCTCTACATTTTTTGTGTAGTGCGTTTTTTCTTTCTCTTACCAGTTATGCAAAATTCAACAACATCCATCCAGAATAAAAAGGTTTTCAAAGGTTATTCGCACAAAATTCAAGATGTACATTTTATTTGTCATGCAAATATCTTTAACATACGGTATTTTAATCAAATCATAATAGCCATTTTTGAGAAAATAAAAAATTTCTATTTTTTCTCCATGTAAAGGGGAGGAGATTTTTTTTCTTCAAAATTTTCGTGTCGCATCCTTAGAACATACTAAACTAAATACAAAGTTTGGTATCTCTACGTTTTTTTCGTTTTTGAGTTATGTTAACACACATACATATACACTCACACATACACACTCACAGTTGCCCTCCGTTGTGTAATGGTTACCATGCTAACTTTGTATACTCAAGTTTGCGAGTTCAAACCCGGCGGAGGACGATGCATTTTTTCGGGCGTAAAAATTTTTAGCATGGTTTCTTTCTAAAGGGAAGTAAAGCCGTTGGTCACGTGTTGTAGATTTAGGGCATGTAAAAGAACCTCAAGTCTGATTAGAGAGGCCTCTTAGAAAAATTAAGCGGTCTTTCGCGCCCAATTTAGAATGGGACGCTGACAACCACAGTAGCTAAAGTGCGTCCATTAAAAAAAAAAAAAAAAAAAAAAAAAACTCTCACACAAATTTTCTAAAACTGCACTACACTACAGGAGACTGAAATTTCCATCTCTATGTCAAATTTATAGGTGGAATGCAATACCTTCTCTATACGCTATGTGCATAGTACGTGTGATAAAGTGAAAATGAACAAAAGAAAAGAGAAATTTTTTCAGAAGAATGTACAAAAGTGTATTTTTGTATATCAACCGTGTCTATATTTGTGCTTTTAAGCATTACCTATTCATCGGTTTTATTAGGATTAAGGAATAAAATTTTCCTGTTTCTTTCTTTGTTTGCAGAATATCAGATTCTAGTAAAGTATAAAGTTAGCTTACGAAGGCAGGCACAATAAAGCGCATAAACATAGTTTTTTTGTTTTTTCTTTAGCTTAACGCCCTTTTACCTGGTGTCACATCGGACAATGAATGAAATCGGTAAAATTAAGTCCATGGAACTTCAAGTTAACTCGGGCCGCGCCGTGACCGAGTGGTTAGACCATTTGCCTTTCACCTAGACGGCCCGGGTTCGATCCCAAGCGAACGCATGTGAGATTTGTGTTGGGCAAAGCGGCGCAGGGGCGGGTTTTCTCCGGGTTCTCCTGTTTCCTCCGCCATCTCATTCCACCGGGGCTCCATCTTCATGTAGCATCAGTGTCATCGCCTGCGATGCCAGAGCAGTAAAAGCGGGCGTTAAACACTGCAAAAAAAAAAAAAAAAAAAAAAAAAAAACTCGATATTCTTCTTAGGATAAGGGACAACCTTGAAAGAAGGGGGGGGTACAAACTATCTGAGTAACTCGCCGTAAGCGAGGTTCAAACTCGCGTCATCTTGAAGGTGAGACAGACACGCCACCCACACTACATTCCTTGTATCTACAAGAAAATATGTAATAAATACAAAAGTTTTAAGTCGATTAACGTGAAGTACAGGATTAAAGGATAAGCTTGTTAAAGAATAATTGCTTCAGAATGGGTAGAGAAAGCCATACAAGTATAACACATCAAAATGCTCTTTTTTCTTTCTTTCCTTGCACGTTATCCTGAATTGCAATTATAAGCCAGATTATTTGGATATATCGCGTCGGCAAACGCCGATTTAAGCAGAGGATCTGCAACCTGCAGAACAGAACGAGAATGCTTGTAAGACTCACTGACTTCACGATTGCATAAAAATCACAACACCCATTCTTGCCCATGGCTGCAGGAGAATCAACAAACAGTCCTAGGCATCTTGGCAGATGAGTATATGCTGCCTTAGGCGGACAGGAAATTGACAAGAGGTTGGTTCACTGGCTGCATACGCATAGACGCTAAGCAAGAGAGAGCCTGAGCGTGTGGATTTTATACTCTGAAACAGTTTTAGCTAAGTGGCAGTTTAAGGGGTTTAAAATCAACCTTATAGCATGATGTAATCGTAAAATAGGACTTTAAATAATAATAAGAAGAAGAATTATAACAATACGTATAATAAAACTTCAAAACTTTCACAAAAAAGTTTAGCATTATTATTATTATTATTATTATTATTATTCGATCATTTTATTATAGCAATAAAACTTTAACCATATTTTACTTTCTATACACATACTTGTACATAGTGTATAGAGAACGTATTCCAATCCACCCAAAAATTCGATACCGCGATTTCACGGTAAATTTAAATATACGTTTTAGGGTCCCCTGTAACCAAAAAAAAAAAAAAAAGTATTTTCAGAAAAAGGTCCGCGCGTGAGTGTGTCTCCGTGTATATGTGAACACGATAACTCAAAAACGAAAAGTCGGTAAAATATGAAACTTGAAAGATTTGACTATCGTTTCAGCTTAGTGTATTCCTTTATTTTATTTATGCTTACAAGAAAACAAGTAATTTTGACAATTTGCTAATGTTTATGTTGATTATCATAAAGTAGATAGAAGAATATGCTTTTTAATAATAATTTGTTACAGCGATGTAGAGAAAGTCATGTGAACGGAACACATCAGTTTTTTCAGGAGGTTTTCTGTTTTGGATTAATAATTGATATTAACGTGTACAGCGTACTAAAGTGAAAAGCGCGTAGGTATGTATTTTTAGTTTATCTACCACTTGGTAGAGGGGTGGTGTTATATTTCACCCAAAAATCATAGACCCAAATTTCGCTGGAAATTCACATTTAAGGTCCTTTGAATCCAAAATAAACAAATAAAAACAATGTTATAAAAAGATTCTGTCAAAAATGAAGTCATTAAATAACAAACTCGATATTGAAGTTCAGGATGAACACAGAGGTTTTCAAATTACCTTTTATTGCCTTATTATGTACGAGATTGAGAAGTAAATGAATTGTATGTGAAAAAGAACACGGAACTTACTGAGCCGTCCTCGTACAAAACATTATGGACCGACATAAGGACGCCAAACAAATGTCATTCACAATTAAGATAGCGGTCGGTATCAGCTTGTGGTTTTTAACCTCTCCGAGACATTAAAGAATCACTTCTCGACTGACGCCTGGTGATATGAGAATTGCACATATTTCCAGTAAGCTATTAGATTACGGTGTTCTTCCTACACCCTCGTGTTGAGAATTTAGTATTCTCTTTTAAGTATTTATAGATTCGAGGGATATCTACCTTGACTCAGTTTATTAAAATAAAATCAGACGTAGATACTGTACTGTACTCTTTTGTATAGGTATCTACTTTCATGTGCATATGTTTTAAATGTTAATACAATATTATGCAGTTTTAATAAACATCTCTCGGTGTTATACTACTTCATTGTAACACATTTATTGTTCTACTGTTTATAATTTTAAAGCACATGAATGATATTTTACTTTAAAACTTAAAGAATTCAATGTTTGCTTTTGCAGTGACGTTGTGAAGTAAAAAAGCTTGCTGACGCTAGCACTTGAAAGGCACGTTTTTATTAGGTTGACCACAGTCGAGGCTTCATTGGGCAAGGCGCAGAGTCAGCAGCAATGAAGAAAACAAGCCTGAAAGTTATTTCTCCCTCAGTAATTACCAAAACAATCATTTTGGACAATTTTATGCTATTTACGTCAGGCTCAAATCCCCCGAGGCATTCTAATTACAGCAGAGGTTTAAGTCCGGAACAATCGTTCTTCAGATACTCCTGGATTCTTCCCTACTTTATATGCGAAACAGCCACAGTATTATCTGCAGCAGACATCGCTTTATAGAATGAGAGTTCAAATATAATTATAATCTATAGATAAAACTTTGATGTTCACCATTCTTTAAAGTTATCTCTTAAGCGTGCAAAGTGAACTTCAATACTTTTTACTTTCTCTAGCGCATATGCACAACTACATAGTAGGTATAGAAGGTATTGTATTCCGCTCAAAAAGTCAAGAGCAAGATTTCACAGGGTTTTGAGGCCCCCGGAATAAAAAAAAAAGGAATTAAGAAAAGGTCAGTGTGTAAATGTGTGTATCAGTAAGTGTATGTGGACAGCATAACTCAACAACAAAATTCCGATAAATACCAAACTTAGCATTTAAGTTTAGTATCTCCCAAGGATGCGACACAAAGATTTTATTCTCAAACATTTTTATTTCCTCAACAATGGCTCAAACGATATTGATTAAAATACCGCATAGTAAAAATATTTATATGACAAAATGTACATCTTAAATTTCCTGGGAATAGCTTCTGAAGACCTGTTCATTCTGGATGAATTCGGCTGAAATTTGCATAACTGTTAAACCTTAGAAATAGACAAAATCTTACGACAAAAATGATAAAATATGTTTTATGTTATATGCGTTTTTGTTGTAGAGTTTGCCGTTTTCAGATAGCCCTTGTATTGGCTTCAATTGTCAACTACCTACGCAACTTCTCAAAAGGGACAACCTTTCTTTTCATCTCTCTTTAGTTTTAATGACAATGCAAAGTGAACCGAACATCAATTGTTCACACACTGGTCATCTTTTAAAATATTTGTCTATCGCTTTAACCTTATGTACTCCCTATTTCCCTTCTGCTTACAAGGAAGCAATCAATAAGACTATTTTTGCTTATATTTATCTCGATTAGCATGACTTAAATAAAAGAATAATCTTTAGTAAGGAAAGTTTGTTGGTGGAACAGCTAGAGAAAGTCATGTGAATGACATCAGATTTTTTAAATCAAGGCAGAAAATATTTATAAGTCAAAATATTCAGCGAAATTAACCACACAAGAGGCTTAAGGATCTTATAATTACTAGGTTAATATGTATTGTTGCGCGTTTTGTATAGTTACGGTAATATCATTGCGAAACTGTTTACCTGACTCAAAACCAAAGTCGGTTAAATGCTAAAATTTATGTTAAATTCTGCTTCCAAGGATGCTATACGCACGTTTTCAAGAATTTCCTTCCACACCAAATTGCTTTTTACATGGAAAATGTTTAGAAAATTTTGAATTTCTATAAATGGCCTTAATGAGTAATATTACATTCATTAAAATGCCTTATGTGTAATATTAAATTCATTAAAATGCCTTATGTGTAAGAAATTTTTGTGACGCATCAACGTTTTATCTTGAATTAAATGTCCTCTCAAGTCCTATTGATTCTGGATGTCTTTTACACAACTGGTAAACCGCGAGAAATAAGATTATCTAAGTACATAAAAAGTAATCTACTTGAAACACATACTGTAGGTCAATTGTGGTATTATTTTCGAGATATTCTTTGTACGAATTAGTATGAGTTTTAAATACTTTATACTTTTCTCAACTGGTAGTCGCATTATTTTTTCCCCTTTTTCGTCTTCATGCTAAGAGATCAGCATTTCAATGTCGGCACATAGCGACCGGTTCTGTGAAAAGATTTGACTAATACATAATAATAATAATAATAATAATAATAATAATAATAATAATAAGACGACGAACAAGAATAATAACTTGAAGCCTAAATCGCATGGGGGTTTTGAAAGACATTTTAACATATGGTATTATTATTATCATCATTATTATTTTTATTATTATCATTATCCTCATTAGATCTACTAGTCATTGTTTGTAGAAGGCATTTTTACTTTTCCCTACACGTACTCTGTACATGATGTATAGAGACGGTATTGCATTTCACCCAAAAATTCGATGTTGAGATTTCGCCTAAATATGTTTTGAAACCCCCTGAATTTAATATATATTTAAATTATATATATCAAAATTGGTATTTAAGTTGGTTATCTTGCACGGATACGACACGAAGATTTCGAGTAAAATTCGCCCACTCCAAAATACTTTTTACATGGAAAAAAATTTCGAAAATTTTGATTTGCTCTAAAGTGTCTCTAACGATTTTGATTAAAATACCGCATGCTAAAGATATTTGCATGGCAAATAAAATGTATATCTTGATTTTTTTCGGGAACAGCCTTGAAGATGTCTTCATTCTCGATGAGTTTTGCTGACTTTTCCCTAACTGATAAGCCGCAAGAGATAACAAAAACTTGCTACACAAAACATGTGTTTCTCGTTAAAATACACAATTTAGCTCATACACTTTTTTTTTTTTTTTTTTAAAGTGGAGTTGACCATTTCCAAGTTATTCCTTATAATTGGTATCAGTTTTAAAATACTTAAACTTTTTTCATACGGTAATTTGTCATTTCTCAGACATGCCGCCGTTTTCTGACTTAAGTATTATAGAATTGCCCCTTTCGCTAAGTGCTTTCTAATAGTCCACTGTAAGGCAGGAGTTGGGCCTCTGGCGTGAACATTAGTATTGCTTACTTAATTGCAGATGCAGGAAACAATTCTCAGGAAACCCCTCCCAATGTCACGCTGTTTACGTTCAGCACAGTGATGACTTCATGCCTTAATGGACATTCCCTCAAGTTGTACCCGCATTCTAAAGATCAAGGCAGTCTGTAAACTTGCTGGCGCCCAAAACCAGAGCTACTTTTCTACCTTTTGTTGGAAGTTCTTGCTCCTCGAATTACCTTTAGAATGTAAACCATAGGCTATTATTGGTCCCATTCTTAAAATATTCTCATATTTTAGTATGATTTTTATTCAAAAGCTTATTGATCCTATTCTTAATATATTCACATATTTTAGTGTGATTTTTATTCGAGAACTATTTAGTTAGAAACTCTGCGAGAATTTATTGGGTTGAGGTGAAGGAGCAGTCTCACTTTCTCTACCGTCAATGGTTTATTAGTGACTATACAAATAACTGTTCATACGGAATGTATGTTTCGACTTTATAGAAATAGCTACATTACACATTTTGTTATAGATACATATGAAACACCGATAGAAGTCATATGATTAAGAACTAGATGCTATATTCTGCCCTTCAAAATTTTGTACAGTCAGAAATTGCTGAATATCGACATTACTGTAAAAGAATGATAATATATTGAAAGATTCGAACAATTAAGATAGTCAAGAAAAATATCTTATGGGACAAAACAGTGGTTTTTAAAGAGATCCAACATTTTTATGTAATACGTTTTCGTCTATAGCTTTACCAGTTATTAAAACTCTTTCCGAACGAAATGGACTGTATTCCTATAAAAATCAAGATATACATTTTGTCATGTAAATATCTTTAATGTATGGCATTTTAATGTAAACCTAACTATTTTTGAGAAAATCGAAACTATAGGTAAATCTTCTGTATATTTTGGAGTGGGGGAACTTTCTTGGAAATGTTCGTGTCGCATCCTTTGAAGACATTTAATTTAAAATACCGAAATTGATTTTTAACGGACTACTACTGTTTCAGTTATGTTGTTCGCGCGCAAATACCGCGCCGATCTGTTGCTAAAATGCTTTATTTAGATTCGGAGAGCCTCAAAACTGTATTTCCGGTAAATCCCGGTAACGAATTTTTGGTCGAAATATACTTCCTCTGCTTACTACATGAGTAGAGAAAGTAAAAATATATGCCTATAAATTACTCTAAAAAATTTCATACCGAGATTTCACCGGAAATATCTGACTCCCCAATAAAGCAGTTTTTTATGCTCTTTATAATAAGTAGAACAAGTATTGCATTCCACCCAAAAATTCCATGCCTAGATCTCACCGGAAATACATATTTTAAACCCTGAAAAAAAATTAAGAAAAAATTCCTGTGTGTGCAAGCATTAACAAAAAAACAAATACCCTCCACCCAAACACACACACACACACACACACACACACACACACACACACACACACACACACACACACACACACACACACACACACACACACAGAATATCGATTAAATCCCAAACTTGGCGTTTAAGTTCAGCATCTTCCAAGGATGCAATACCAAGATTGAAACAAAATATGATATATTAATCAACATCCTTAGTGTCGTTCTCCATGGTCTAGGGGCAACTTGTTAACCTCTGGATCCGAAGGACGCGGGATCAAAACCGGCGGAGGGCGAAGGATGTTTTCGGGCGGAAAAATTCTTAGCATGGCTCCCTTCGGAAGGGAAGTGAAGCAGTTGGTCCCGTGTTGTAGATTTACGGCACTTAAAAGAACCTAAAGCTAATAAAGAGGCTTCTGAGCAGCACAATTAAGCGGTCTTTCACGCCCAGTATAGAATGGGACGCTGAGAACCGCAGCAGTTTAAAGAGATAAAAAACGCAATGTAAATCAAACATCCTTAGGGTAATTTTTGAGAACGTTGTTTTAAAAAGGCATAAACTTTTATTTGTGGATCTTAAATCCGCTGCAGTAATCTGCTATACTAGAATATAGTGAAGGGTTTAAATCATATGTTCAGCAGCTGGTGGGAGATTATATACCCTTTTTCTATATATTTTTTTTGTGATGAGTATAAAACTGGAAGAAAGTAAAACAAAACTTTGTGTGTGTGTGTGTGTGTGTGTGTGTAAAGATCGCTTGGGATAGAATTTTCGTGAAGATCTTCACTGCATCCTTGGAAGTTGCTGAACCAATGCGGTAAATTTCGTTTTTGAATTCGTTTACACACATTTTTCTAAACATGCTTTTAGCGGTCTTCAGGGATCTCAAAACATTTACTTCACATGAAATCCCGAAATGGATTTTCTTTTAGTAGAATACAATACTTCTATACGTGAGACACTGGGAGTGAAAATTATATATTTCTATTTGTTATTATATTAATACCACATTTAATTAAAATCAGATAAATGGTTTGCAGTATATAAATTATTTAGTACATTTCATTATGCAACTATATTGCGTAATCAAAACGTTCAAAATTTGATAAAATTGGTTGGTATTTTCTGATTTGGTACTTTGAACTGTACACAAAAGCTTTAAATTGTGTTATTTCAATAACTTGGATTAATGAAATTTTTGTTTGTTTGTTTATTTAAGGTTAGAAATTTTAAGCTCTAAAATTAAACATTTTCTCATAAAAATGTTAAAAAAGACTAATGTTGGTGTTGGAATAATCATTTGTAATATTGCAATAGATACTTCAGCACATTCTGTGAAATTCTAATTGTATTACAAAAAAAAAAAAAAAAAAACAGAGACGAGTGGAATATTTTGAAAGCGTGAAAACTCCGTTTTATGAAATAGTGTGCTAGGGTATTCAAATGGATGAAGAGCCCGAAGCAAGGCGAGGGCAGCTAAATGTTAATTCTCTATAGATGCCCAAAGGTTCCAAAATCAATTTGGTTTTAAAAGATCAATTTCCTATTTTTTGTTCGATTGTAGTAAAAATATTGCTCCCAGTATCCCTTTTGGTAAGTGGTAGAGAATGTATAACAGCTTACTAAAAGCTGCCAAGTATCTTTTACTGTGAACAAGGGGACCAAACTACATCGCGTGTTTATTGCATAGTTTTGGACCTCTGCTGAGGTTTTGCATTCGTGCGCCATTTAATACAAAATAAGTTGTTTTGTATCGCTGGCAGAGTCCAGTCCAGTAACTACCTGTGGGCAATCAGTCTGCGCATGCGTCACAAGGGGAGCCAGCCACGTGGGCTGTACGTAAATCTGAGATCAGCGGCAGTGTGGCTGTGTGCTCGCAAAGGAAAAGTCTAGATTGCGGACCACTGGCAATCCATATTGCTGAATAACCACGCTGTGAAACTAACACTACCTCATAATCGGTGTATTTTAAAGTGTTTTTATATCGTTTTTAATTCAAGAGTTTTTAACTTCATAGAAATACCTAAGTGGTTAGTTTTTTTTATTACATTTTTGGATAACGGTTTTAGATCATGGAGAGGTAAGTGCTGCATTTTGGATTTTGGAGTGTTATTATCGTCCTATAAGATCCGAATATAAGGTTTCGTGTATAAAACAACATTACAACAGCTGTTTAAGGAATGACAAGGTGTTTTGTGTTGAGTTTGGTGCATTTTAACAACTTTAAAACAGTCCATCTGGAAACCACGTGCTACCACGTGCCGGTATAAGACAACGTCGAAATATCTTATTAACATTTCCCAATTTAGTTATAAAAATGAGTTATACTTAGCATATATTAATTCACAGTATTTTATATTAGAAAATTTAATATTTTTCATAGGGATCCAGTGGTCAAGATTTCAGGCGAAAACAATTAATATTAATTACGGTTTTATTCAAACAAAACTACTTATTTGTGAACTGAATTTGTTATTAGCAAACTCGTGCACAAATTTGCTTCAGGAATTCGCAGTTGTGCTATTTGGGGATTTGAATTTATCTGTGCACGTGGCGTTTCTTTAGACCTTGTTATTCTTTCAGGAAACATTGCGGTTAAAATACTGTCTACAATTTTAATCCTAAACTAGTTATTTATGGACTGAATTTATATCAGCAAACCCGTGTCAAATATTCTTCAGGAATTTCCATTTGTGTTACTTGCAGATTTGAATTTATCTGTACACGAGGCTTTTGTTTCAGAGTATTTTATGTTTAAATTATTAATATTTGCAATTTCAACTTTAAACTATTTATTTGTGTACTGATTTTTTAGCAAACGTGTGCGCAAATTTGATACAGGAATTCGCATTTTTGTTATTTGGAATTGTAATTTATCTGTGCACGTGACATTCCTTTAGGCCTTGCCATTCTTTCAGGATTTAGACGTTAAATACTAACGTCTAAATTTTAAAACTAAAATTCGAACACCAGTGTAAAGGGAGTAATGTGAGCTTTATAAATAATTAATAATAATAATAATATTTCTGATAAATAGTTTTAAAATCTGTGATGCTTGTAATCATCGGCCGGTTCAAAAATCTTGCGGGCTATAGATTTATTTAGCTTGGTCAGTTTTTTACTTTCTCTACACGCACATAATAAAAGAGAAGGTATTGTATCCACCCAAAAATTCGATGTTGAGATTTGACCGAAAATACATGTTTGGGGTCCTATCAGTCCAAAAAGTCAGTTTTTGGAAAACGTCCGCACACGTGTGAGGTCCGTGAACACAATGCTTCAAAAACGAAAAGACGGTGTATAACGATGCGACACAAAGATTTTCAAGAAATCCCCCACCCCAAATTACCCATTGCGTGGAAATATTTTCGAACATTTTGATTTTCCCAAAAATAGCTAACACTTTTGATTAAAACACATTATATTGCACATAATTACATGACAAATAAAATGCGTATCTTAAATTTCTAAGGAATAATAACTGAAGTCTTCATATTGGATGATTTTTGCATAACTGGTTAACTGTAAGAGAGACACAAAAATTTACTAACAAAAAATATAGATCTCGTTAAACCATTCAACCTGTCATACACGTGTTTGTAATAGTCAACGATATTTACCTGTTATTGGTTTCAGTTTTAAAATACTTGAACTATTATCACACAAAGTCCTCATCCGTTTCCTCTCTTTTGTTTTACTCATGGCTATGAAAGAAAAGCGACAGCTTTTAAAATCTTTGACTTTCGCCTTAGCCGTTTGTATTCCCAAATTTCTCTTTTG
The DNA here is from genome assembly GCA_030762935.1 of Hymenopus coronatus. Classification (NCBI taxonomy): domain Eukaryota; kingdom Metazoa; phylum Arthropoda; class Insecta; order Mantodea; family Hymenopodidae; genus Hymenopus; species Hymenopus coronatus. The sequence continues at coordinate 65,103,617 of CM060892.1, read as the reverse complement.
CTTATAAGGAATTACTAATACGACTAATAGTTTCTGCCAAGACTTGCGTTTGCCTCTATTAGCATTGTGTAGATAGGATAGTCTTTTTTAAGAATCGTTTGTTTTCAGAACAGGTAGAGAAAGTCCTGGGGAATTCATCAAATTTTTATGTTGCGGTTACTCATGTGAATAGTAAAAATAGTTTTCCCCTTCAGTCATAAAATAGCCATACGTGTATGCATTTTACGACTATAATTACTTCCTCTGCTTCTTACATAGTGTCTACATTTGTAGAGAAGAATTTACATTCCGTCCAAATATTGGCTGCCGAGATTTCACTGTAAATACACGTTTTAGGATCCCCTAAATAAAAAAATTAAAAAAAGTGTGTGTGTATGTGAGACTGATTGAGAGAGAGAGAGAGATAGATATTACCTTTTACATGGAAACATTTGTTAAAAGTTTGATTTTCTCAAAAATGGCTATCTATTTTGATTAAGAGATCGGCATTAAAGATATTTGCAGGATAAATAAAATGTATGTACTGAATTGTTTCTGAAGTAATCTTCAATCTGGTTGATTTCCAGTAAGAAATAGACAAACAGTTACTACAAAAAATTTAGATCTCATCAAAATACAGTTTATGTCAAATAGTTTTGTTGTGTATAGCTAAGCAATTATTCCTATAGTAAGCAATATCTAATTTCCAAGATATTTATTTTATAGGCTTAATTTTCCAATACTTATATTTTTCTCGAATGGGAAGTCCTTATTCATATTTCATCCTAGTCAACCGAAGATAACGAAATTTCAAAACCATCACATAGCGACCAGCTTTTAAAAGATTTAACTATCGCTTTAGCGCATTGTATTTCGTTATTCTCCTTGCACAAAGTAATTATATTGTAGTTGAACCATTGCTGCTAATGTCTATCTTGATAAGCTGAAGTGGGGATGAAGTTTTGTACGAATAGTTTATTGCAGCATAGATAAAGTTAATGCGATTGTAATACATATATATATATATATATATATTGTTTATAGATAATCAGTAGTCTTTAGGACAATGGTACATTTATATAAAACTTTTCCTAAGTTTTATCAATAAATTTACATTATATCAACTTTCAAGACATTGTGGTACAGATTGCATCACAACAATTTGGTAAAGTACTGAGGAAAGAAAAAACATTGGTCAAAGAAAGCAAAGAATATTTAAAAGCCCACTGTACAAAATGAAATATAATATTTGCTTTTATCTAGCAACACTATTTTTATTAAAAATTCCCAATTTTCGCCTTGCTGTTCCCACAGGAGCATGCAATAGGCCTTTTAAAATTAATAGGTATTTCAAATATTGCAGATTCCTTAGAAGAATCAAATATGAATATTTGTAAAATGGCTTCTACTTCATTGACCCAGAGAAAAGTGAATCGATTTTATTTTAATTATTTCGAATTTCCCAGATGTTTTTCAAGTTTTAAATCGTATATATATATATATATTGTAATATTTAAGTTAACAAAGAACGCATAATAAAGCTGTTTAATATGGATGAACAATGGACTTAGAAGCTGATTTTGTTTAAAGATTTATGGTTCTAAAACCTTAGATATCAACACAGACCAAAGTGTGAGGAATGGCTGCATATGATGGGTTTTCTTGACGCACTTTATTTGAAATAATAATAAATATAATAATCTATAATTGTATATAAGAGCTCATGTAGTTTGGGAAAAAGTCGAACTCGGGTTGTCAATAATAATAATAATAATAATAATAATAATTACAGGAATCAGTTTGCAAACCATAATTCAGCGTTGATCCTCATTAGGAGAGAACGCTAACTGCATCCCCTTTATATGTTATGTCAAAAGTGGATTACCTAGACACTTGGAAATTCACAAGATGCGTTTGCTGCAACTATTTCATGAACTGAGTTCAATAGATTCCATAAAATAGGAATGTCAAATGATTACAATAAGCTATAAAATAACCTCACACGCTGGGCTTCTCTACAGCTATGATTTTATTCTGCCATCATTATTACTAGACATTAATTAAAAGGTGACATTGCACGTGTATGCATGTGTGTGTTTGTGCGTGAGAGAGAGAGAAACATTTCTACCAAATTCAGTTGACAATATCTTAATTTACATAAAATTATGGTCCACTCTGCGCGTATTGAATAGTGAAATAATTTATAATTCTGGAAAATGTGATGCAAATGATCTGAGTAGGTGTCAAAGACATGCTCCTGATTGGAGGACGCGAAAAGTAATAAGGGTGTAGTAGTATACGGAGATATTGAGGATTTTATGTATAATAATAATACATTCTAAATAGTCAAATCTTGTTTGTTATACTATATTACTCGTGACCATTTCGATGTAATGAGCTTGTGTTTGAAAGACACCTATCATTTTAGTTGCAACTGTTACATTTTTCGTATGGGAAGGAAAATTATATTTCTTACTGAAAATAACCAGCTTACAATGAAGACTTAGGTAGTATTAGACATAGCCAGATTTAGTGTAAGGGCATTAGTTTCATGTTCACTGTAACCCTTTTCAATATATAACTTTTCTCATTATAGAAGTTATTCAGTATTTGAACACTGTAAAAAAAAAAAAAAAAAAAATCAAACCTAAAGCAACAGTAAATGCAAGTTAATGGTTCAGATTATCTTATAGTTTATGCTAGTCGTTAAATGCATGGAACCTATATTAATGATAAGCTTTGAAAGGCAACCAAAGTTAATGCTGAGACGCATTTCAATAAAATATTTACCAATTACCAAAGTCATTACGTTTTCATCTACTGATTTACGTCAGTATTGGATATAAAAAAATGTTAGGTTTAGCAATTCCAAATTAAATGTCCTCTAGAATTTGTACAAGGGATGCAAATCTCTTTATCACGCTTTAATAGTCTGCAAAATAAAGCATGTGCTTCCAGATGAATAGAGAGGTAGGAAAATACTACTCATGTTTATAGTTGTACTTGGTGCCTTCTTTTTGCACAGAACTATAATTATTGAACAGCAATATCAAAGAAGTTGTATTGAAAGTTATCTATAAAATACGACTAACAGTTAATTCATTCTTCACTTCATTCTTCACTGATTACCAATTCAGATTTCCCCATACACACATCCTACATCGATATCTTTCATTAAAAAAGTTAACTCTTTTACCCTCTTTTATTAATAACTATACATATCCGGTTAACTTATTTTAAGATTTAGGCAATAACTGCAAATGCAAGCAGGCACTTTTTAGAAGAAAGATATAACTTTCTGCACGTGTTCACAAATTGAGAAGGCCAGAGGAGAGAGACCAAATTTCATATTTAAGATGTGCTTTGTAGATGCAGGGCTATGGTTTTCATGGGATTTCTATAAAAACTTTACAAGGAAAACATTTCTAAACCATTAATGTTTCCATTAAGTGCCGTTTGTATTTAATGATAGTAGAGGATGAATTCATTGACTATTTTGTAGTACATAATTTATGAAGTTCTCTTCTTTCTCATTGAATTTAAATAACTTGTAAACGGTAAAAGGGAAAAACTTGCAGGGAAATGTACAACTCATAAGTTTTATGTTTTCAAAGAATTCTTCTATCATCACTCGGGTTGAAATATCCCATGTTTTTAAGTTACATTTTTCCAGCATGGCAGTCACATATTGCGCCTTCTAATTAACAAGTTTGAAAACGTACAATTTTTCATTTCACAAGACTCCATTGCTAACAAAACCGATTTGGGCGGGTCCTATAATCCAGTCGGAGCATTTGCCTGCTGTGCGAGGGGTCTCGGATTCGATTCCCGAATGGGGGCGGGAAATTTTCCCTAGCCAAGATTATCCCCTATCCTCCACAGAATCTGAAAATATTAATGGGAACGTAAATCTGTAATCTGTTGTTGTAAAGTATAAAAAACTCAAAGGAATAAAAGCTCTATGACAACTGTATATGACTTATCTGTATTATTCATTTACAATTATTTGTAAGCAAATATTTATATGATTACATCATAGAGAAAAAATAAGCATTGTGCTTAAATATTGCTTTTTGCATGAGCAAATGTAAATGGCGTGTTATTTATGGACGCTCTTTAACTGCTTTGGTTCTCAGCGTCCCATTCTATATTGGGCATGAAAGATCGCTTAATTTTGCTCAGAGGCCTCTCTATCAGGCTTGAGGTTCTTTTACGTGCCGTAAATCTACAACACGGGACCCACGGCTTTACTTCCCTTCCGAGGGAAGCCATGCTAAGGATTTTTACGCCCGAAAAAATCCATCGTCCTCCGCCGGGTTTGAACCCGCGACCTTGGGTATATGAAGTCAGCATGATAACCATTACACCACGGAGGGCGACTTTGCATGAACAGGCGAGTTATTAGAATTTTTTCATAGTGCTTTATTTCCAACAAACGTTACTTCCATTAATTTAACCCTCGGATTTCGAATTGTATATAATTTTGATACTCTTCTTGCGCAGTCAGTAAGTTAGCGGTTACGTTCTTCCACCGGAATATTTAAGAGGTTTTATTTTGATTACTTTTTTTCTCCTACTCCAAAGGAGTACTTAATATATTTCAGTTCTCCTTTCTAGGCTAATTCTGTTCTCTATAAAACTGTAGAATGAAATGTGAAACATCTCCACATTATTACTCGAAGTTTGCTGATCGTGGTTCTCGTGAAATAGCCATTTAAAGATTTATTTATCGAGCAATATAAATATACGAGGTATAGTGAATGTTCGGTAAGTAACATTTGAAAACAAGATTTGAATCATAGTAAACATGTGAACAAAACTGATAGCATTGCGTTCTAATAAATTGCTCTAAAGCGGTTGTAATATCCGTGTTTTCGGTACAGATTTTACATGCTTAGAGACACAGCGGCATGTTGGCGATATTCATACGGAGCTGTTGAATTTCACATTATGTATTTGTGTAACGTCCGGTCTTACGTAATGTGAATTTAACAACGCAGTAGCGTAATTAGGTTTCCTGCTTTCGCCCAATATTCGTGCCGGTATTGTTATAGTCACTATATAGAGCAAATTTTTCACATCGTTGGAATAGCTTATGTTCACCAAGTGTTGCAACTAAGATGTGTTTGTTCCGTTTAAGGCAACTTTTGGAGACCAATGACATTTTTAATTTTCTTTTGTTTATTTTTTGCTTGTCTTTAAAATTATTTTACTTTCCATTTGCGATCGTATCTGGAATGTTACAGTGACGTTTTAGGAAGAACTGGGGAGACAACTGCCTGGTATTGCAGTAATACTTATGTAACGACTGCATAGTAAATGAGTGATTTAAATATCATGATCTGATAACAAAAAAGTCAATTTGAGCATGTTCCGTCCGAAAGCCATAGCGAAGCATGTTGAAATATTCCCCTAACTTTTCTAAATAAAATTACATACTTAGGCTGAGAAGAAATTAAACAGCGGGCTATTGCATAAAGGTTCCCAAACTGCAATTTGGACAACAGTTTAAAAATACTTTGAACCTTTAGTTTGTTACATACAATAGTTTTGATCTCAGGGGCGTCAAAAGCACGCGGCGTAATGACCTATGTTAATTACTTCTAATGCCTTTTAGTCGACTTTGATTTTTCTTACCTTTTATACCTTAAAATGATACATACGATGTTTGTAACTTACAAACTTTTAAATTGCTAGAGAATTTTACATTACTAATTCGATTGCTGAGGATAAATCGTTAAAAAAATATATTGAAAGTTTGAATTTTTTTTTCTGAAACACAGAAGAGTGAATAAAATTCTATATGTTCGTTTGGTATATTTGAATAATATTTGCAGTGTTTTTTTTTTTAAATTACGAATTGTGCATCATGTGAAACACCTGATTAATTAGCATACTAAAAGTATAAACATTTTTTTTCCTAAAGAACTATTAAACTATTTGCACGACATTTAAAACATAGTTTCTAATTGTGATAGGGTAGTATTTGACACATTTTTGAAAAGGTTTATATAAAAATTGCAAGATTTAGAAATCTCACCCATTTGCACGTTTAGAGACAACATAATAGTGCAAAACAAAGGAAAATAAACGGATGAAACTGGGAGATTATATTTTAATTCTAAAAGCGTCTTAATGGCGAAAATGAATGTTTTTGGCATTAAATTTATTTAAGTTCTTATAAACCATTAGAATTATGTTTTATAAAAAGGTGACCGCACTACCAAGTTGAAAAGTAGCTTGAACGAATGTAATCGTTGAAATAATAATAATAATAATTTACTCAACACATTGCTTCTGTCATTCAATGTGTCGAAACCATATGCAGTACAAACATTGAATTAACGCTTTATAGTTAAAGAGGTAGAAACATTTGAAAGCAAATGAATACATTAATGGTTAAAGAGGTATATACGCCAAACTGTTAGAAAGACACAAAACAGAACTGTACTCAAACCCCTGAAGAAAAGAGAAGAAAGAAAAAATATCACACTTCGAATTAAATTTAAAAAATATTACTTTAAAGCATGCCTCCTTCTCCAGCTCTAGAACAATTCTGTTGACAGGGGAGAAAAAGCTAAAGAATTTGAACTCAAACCATTCTAACTTGATCTGAATGTTTATTTGAATGAATTTTACTCCTGTGTTTGCTCTGTATTAATTATGTTTAATTTTTTACAAGGGTTGCTGGCTCTTAAAGTTTGACTAAATTTGAAACATCTCCGGTTTAAAGTGATGATGAATGGCTGGTCCAAAGAGCTGTGCTATCTCGCATTTGACTTTTATGGATAAGAGAAAAACATCTGAAGAATTCTCATCCGGTCATCTCGCCTCAATCTTATACCTTCAGCGGAATGCGTTGTGAAAATTTATCTGTTAAGGAATACAGAGTACATAGAAAAATAAAATGTAAGAATAGTTTATATACAACGTATAAAATGGTGGATATTAAGTAATTTGATTGCGACACCAGAATGTCACCGGTGTTTTTGTTTGTATGAGAGAGGAAGAGCACAGAAATTAAATTGAGTTTTATTTATGGAAGCTTTTTTAACTGTTTACTTAATTTTGCTCAGAGGTTTCTTATTAGGCTTGGTCCCTTAAATCTATGACTGCATCACCTCTACTTCCCTTCTGAAGGAGGCCTCGCTGAGGATTTTTACGCCCGAAAAAAAGCCATCGCCCTCAGCTAGATTTGAACTCGCTACCTCGAAAACCAGAGGCTAGCATATTACCCCAAGACCACGAAGGACATGGAAGAGAACAAAACAAGTTGAAATATGCGCGAGTTTATTTATTTACTTTATTCTAGCTTAACATCCTTTAACCTGTTCAGTCAGACGATGAATGAAACTCCGTTGCCTCCATTTTAAAAGCTTGTACTACCGGCTGGCTGCCAGCATGTTGATTGCCTCGGTGATCGAGTGGTCAACTCGCTGACGGGTTGACTTCTCACCCGGAGGCCCCGGGTTCAATTCCCGTCTGAGGTGGGCCATTTTTCTTTGACCAAATCATTCCTTATTGCCCACCGAGTCTCTTAGTGTGCGTGTGTGTGTATGAGAGTGAATGTGTATATGTGTGAGTTTCTGAGGAAAAAAGAAAGTAATTAAAACCCAATGTTAAAGAATCTACAGTCAACAAGTTGTTTCTAAAGCAAATCTCCGGATATAATCTTGGATGTTAAATGGGGCTATATGAATGAAATAATAATAATAATAATCATAACCATGACACCTGTAGATAATATTGACAAAAATAAAAACAGAACGTACGATATAAATCCAAATAAAAAACTGACATTATTTGTGAGACAACCTAATATTAAAAGAACAAGTGCAAGTAAAACCTGATATTAAATGCTATAACGGAAAGAAAATGCCTGCTGGGGAGAAACCTCTTGGACTGGACCAGACACTTCCTTAACTAAGTAAGTTGGAAAAAAACACAAACGCAACGTTCATATTTTGCAGAGTGCAACTCCGATGTTTGCAACTAATAATTGGCTACCGTAATGCGATTTCAGCAAGCGGCACATGAATGCTACTAGATATGCAATGCCATCTCCGGCTGGCTAAGATTCAGGAAATAGAACTTGGTGAACTGACAGACATATGATCAGATTACGAATGGAAAGGTAACGAGACTGATTCGCTCTGTATGAGCTTGTAGCCCAGGTTTGTTTCATCATTAAATCTCCTCGGTTGCATTCAAGAGCGCGCACTAGGAAAGACGAAAACAAGAGTCGTAATTAGGTTTCTGTTGTAATGTTGATTTATGTTATCAGACGTAGCTGTTATCTACTGCTATTTCTGGAAGGTTTTGCTTAATATCATATCTTTGCGTGGAAGAACATGTGACAGAATTCATATCTGAATAAGATTACTTGACTCAATATCAGCTCTTGTTTTTCATCCCTCAATAAAGAGATGCTAGAATTGCGTTCTGCGTTTTTATGGTTATCCTTGCGTTAGGAAAGCTAATACGGCTGAAGTTTCATTTATGTAATTAGTGCGTTAATATAGATTTAGTTCAATTTGAAGTATGAATTTGATTAATTCAACGTTGGAGATAAAATACTAGTGAATAAACATGGTAGTGGGATCAGCCATTTAAGTTCATCTTCAGTATCTTCCAAGGATGTGACACAACATTTTTCAAGAATGATTTTGTTAATATTTCTGTTCTCATACCATGAACGAGTTACTTAGTTTGTCTGGATAGACAGTCGATATGCAGTCTTTGCAGTAGGGTAATTTCGTTTTAATTGCACTGCATTTCATCTAATTAAACCAAAGCGCCATTATCTATTTTTATATGAGAAAATTATTTCCATTTTCTATGTAATGTTGAGTATTCTAGAGCTCATACTGCAATGGTGCATTTGTTGAATGCGTTTCTTCACAGCTTTTTAATTTTTATTTTCTCTAAGCAGTTTGTACATACAGTGTACATGTGGCTAGAAAAAGTATTGCATTCCACCCAAAAATTCGATATCGACGTTTCACTGGAAATATGTTTTCAGGTCCCCTGAGTTCAAAAAAAAATTAGAAAAAGGTTCGCGCGTGTGTGGATAGAATAGCTCGAAAGCTAAAAGACCGTTAAATACCAAGTTTGGTATTTGTTTAGTTTTTTTCTAAGGAATGCAAGAGAATCCCTCACCCCAAATTAGCCTTTACATGGAAACATTTTTGAAAACTGTGTTTTCCGTATAAATACCTAAGGGCTTTTATTAATATACCATATATTAAATATATTTACATCACTAATAAAATGTATGACCTCTTTATTCTGGATGAATTTTGCTGAATTTCGCATACTGATAAACCGTAAGAGATAGACAAAACTTAACACACAAAATGTAGATGTCGTTAAAACACACACTTTATGTCATTAACGTTTTTCTTGTAGAGCTGATTGCTTTCTAAATATTACTTGTTATCAATTTTAAACTACTTAACTCTTCTCAAACAGGAAGCAACCCTTCGTTTCGTCTCTCTTGTTTTACTGCTGGCCATGAAGAGCGAACCGAACTTCTATTGTTTCATAGAGCGACCAGCCTTTAAAATATTTGAATGTCACTTTAGCTAGTATATGCCCTATTTCCCTTCTAATTACAAAGAAGCAAGTAGTACGACTAATTCTGCTAATATTTACCCTTATTAGCATGATGTAGATATGAGTAATCTTTTGTAAGAATAGTTAGATATGGAACAGCTAGAGAAAGTCATGTGAATGGAACGCCTCAGATTTTTTACTTCACAAACCTGCCCCAGGAAGTTTGCATACATGTGCATCTAGCAAACAGTGCAGCATATACATTTTTGTACTGTAAATCAATTAGTTCTACAGCTATTAATATTACATGTTTTGTGGGATGTTAAGAACATGTTATTAAAGAAGCGCTGAAATTGTAATTATTTTATGTATATAGAAAGTGTTCAAAATGGTTTGGTAAAAATAAAATGTGATTAAACAACTGAAAAACCGAATCTTGCACTTTTCTTAAAACTATTGGCAGAATTGGGGGAATATATTTTTAATATAACATACAATCTTGTTAACCAGAAATATTTGTTTGAAAAAAATAATTTTTAAACTTGGGAAAACTATATTGGAAATATTCAAATTTCGGCTGTGACATTAATTTTTTAGTTTAACTTCCTTTCCAACTGTCCTGGACACAGTTTGTGTGGAAAAACAATTAACACTATATATTTTTTCACATATTGCTATGGAATTTTATGAAATTAATAATGGGGCTTTACATTTCACCTATAGTTTTTAAGAAAAATCCTTTATTATATTTTCACAGTGGTTTCAGTTTTTTTAATATGTTATTTTTGTTTAAAAAGTGTAAATTTTTCTATATGCAGTAGACAATCCAATTTTTCTTCTCTTCTTTGATAAAGTTTTCATGAGTACAAAAACTCAAGAATAATAGCTGTAGAACTTTCAGATTTACCGTATAAAATGGATATTGTTACATTGTACACTTTCCGGCTACTTATATATGAATGTACCTGAACACTTTCTCTACAATGCAATTCGCTGACTGGTCCCTTTCATGAGATAACTGAATTTGAACACATTAGTATGAGTGCCACATCTCTCTAAGCTCCATTTCCTTGGCAGCTCCAGGTAAATCCGAGCTCTGACAATCTGTCCCAGCATGAACAAAGTTGTCAACCATTAGGGCACTTTGTTTAATTACCTCTGATGAACAAACTAATGATTACAAAGTCGAAGTTCGTTTATGGTTAGGAATCGTGCAGTTATTGCAACGCAAATTATATCTTTTTAAATGAAACATTGAACTCTTATTGTTTTTCATGTATTTGATTTGAATTAAGGCTGCCCCCCCTATCAAAAACAAACACATGGAGAGTAATCTATGTGGCTTTGGAGGTTAAGGCATCACATTTGACGTCATTGAGTTTTAGCGGCCATTTGCGATACAGAAAATCTAATTTGGCACAGTGGTGGCGGCCAGGCTTTGTATTGCATGGTAGGTTATTGGCTGCGCATGTTTCTGCGAAATAGAAGCGAGGCATTTAGTATTTGGGTCGAGTTGGTTTTGCATACAACACTGACTCATTTTAAGTATGGTGAAAGAAGTTAATAATATTTTTGGCAGTAAATGCAACAAAATAAGATGCAGAAGATGGTTAATAGTGCAGAAATGAAGGTATGAACATATTATAATGGCTTGAAAACTGTGTTTGGCCTGAATTCCTTTTTTAACTCGTTACTATTATGTTTTTCCACACTGTGTCAGTCACGTATATACAATCCTCTAAATTTCTGATTACTCGAAAGCAGATCTTGGTGACAGTAAATAAAAACTTTCAAAGAATGATTTGTCTTGTAGCAAATGTAGCTATAATACAATGGACGTAACAGGTTCTTCACGATCTTCAACAATAAAGCGTTAAGTGGACGCTTTAAACCAAACCATGAAAAAAGCGGTACGTGCAAAAGCGGAGAGATGCACAAGCGATATATCCTAAGAACGAAATAAATATGATCCCTTTGGCTGGAGGTAATACATAGTTGCATGTCCACAGCAAATGGGTCTGAGTAATTCGGATCCTAGGATATGGTAAATATTGCATCCAAAAATTCGATACCGAGGTTTCACTGAAAATATACGTTTTAGGGTCTCCTGTATTTAAAAAAAGAAGGAAAAAAAAAGATTTTTAGAAAAAGGATTCGCGTGCGCGTATCCTCAAACACAAATCAAAATGAAAAGTGTTAAATACTCAACTTGATAAATAAGTTCAGACTCTTCCAAGGATGCAACACGAAGGTTTGCAGGAAAGTCCTTCCACCTCACACTACCCTTTCCGTAGAAAAATGTTCGAACATTTTGATTTCCTCAAAATGGCTCTTAACGATTTTGATAAAAATCGTATATTAAAGCGATTTATATGACAAATAAAATGTATTTTCTGGGAATAACTTGTTATGTCCTCTTCATTGTGAATGACTTTTGCCGTAGGAGGCTTCAGGTCACAGAGACCCGCGAAAGTCCCGTAACAGTTTCTGACTCTCTTGAGCTCTTAACCTCTCTTGAGCTGTCCAGAGAGGGCGATGAACGACCCATTGAACCAGAATCCCTCTAGTGTACTTGAGGAATACTCTTTCCTTGGAGCACGGATCCACACCATCTGTCCGACACCGTCTCACGTCACGAAACCTAGAAGCACACCTAATACGCGAAGAATGAAGCTGTGAGAAAGGAAATCCATTGGTCTACCGGCAATAGATAACCGCGAAACGCCTATAAGTCAGAGTTTTAATTTACCGTGGAGCCAACTCGCTTGGTCAATAAAACGCTTGAGAGTCAACTTCTTAATCTCACACTTAAAGTATGTTAATGCGTGACTTTTTACAACAAATACATAGCTATATGTGTGTCTGTGGGTGGGGGTGTGTGTGTGGAGAGAGAGAGAGAGAGAGAGAGAGAGAGAGAGAGAGAGAGAGAGAGAGAGAGAGAGAGAGATTTAACTCAGGCTTCATTGAACTTAATTAGTTTTAAGGATTAAAAAAAAAGTAAATGGTGTTTTTGGTGTTGCAGATTATATAATCAAATAGGAATCTGGTTATTTCATCCACCGTAATGCGTTACTATTAATATCACAGTTATATTGGACGCATTATTTCAGCAAAAATATACGATATTTTCAAGGCAATTGATACATATCCGATGCACACATTTAAGGGAAGTGTGTGGAAAGCACATGTACACGATTTCTGAGGATGAGCAAAAGAAAGAACATTTAGGATTGAGGAGTCAAAGAGAATGGAAATTGAATCTCAGGTGCTAATATGAAGTGTAAATGTGGCTATATAGAACATAGAATCTATGGTGAGGTAGTCAGTTCTCGGCGAAATATAGATTAATAAAAGAAAATGCATCCTTAAAATGTAGCTTTGGGCTTCTTGCGTTTCGTCTCACTCTCTTGTGCCTCAAGTCTTTGTTGCCACAATTTTTACAAGTTAAAGCAAGTGTTACTGCAATCGGTAGCGCAACGCTAGGCCCATCACCCGTTTAGTGGTATCTTTTTTTTATGGTAGTGTTTAACGCCCGCTTTTAGTCTTATGGTACGCAGGCGATGGCACTGATGATACACGAAATGAATATGGAGCATCGGTTGAATGCGATCGCGGTGGAAACTGGAGACCTGGAGGAAACCCGCTCCTGCGCCGCTTTGTCCACCACAAATCCCACGCGGTCGCTTGGGATTGGACCCGGGCCGCCTTGGTGAGAGGCAAGTGGTCGAACCACTCGGCCACGGCGCGGCCTTACTGGTGATCGGCAAGGGCTTGCCATATAGCAATTTAGTGAGTCATAGTAATTTAAACTCGTAACTTTACCATGGAATGAAATTTTGCCCACAAACTTAAGTTCTTGATCTGGACGTTAACATTTTTGATTTAACGCATTTATTAATTCCTCGTACTTAGATTCAGAAAATTCAGGAACATTTGATAATTTGTCTTAAAACAATCGTTAACTCGTTGTTAGTCACCATTAAATATTCTGAGCAAATTTAACAGGTGTTGTCCATCTTGTACAACCCTAAGAAAAATAACTTTCCACTACTGAAGCAGCTAGTTGAATGCGGAAACAAAATATTGTTTTAATAGACTTTCTATCACGCGGTCATTGGGTATTCCTGTAGCCCCAGCGATTTTATTGTGACCTTGAATACAATATTATCTGACTAAAAAGTGAGATGATGCAACAATTTATTACATTACATTAGCACATCATTACTGTAGAGCAGCCACTTCTGTATGTTTTTATTGTACAGATTCTCTATCCTTGAGTATCGATATTGCAGTGTGTTCAAACTCAGACCAAGTTCAGCACGTAGCATGCCTTAGTTTTGGGAACACTACTAGGAGCTAATTTTGGAATGAGTCTTCTAGAAGCACGTGGTTTTTTGGCACGTATACCTCGCTCCGTCTGTCTTTTGTGTATACAACTTTCGTTCCAATTTGTTCAGCTACACAAACCCGAGGACTCATCCCGGCAGTGAAACTTGGCATGTAAGTGCCATGTTTTCAGTTGTTTTCCTTCTTAGTCATTTGTTTAGTTATTAAGAGTCTTGAGGTTTAAAAGAAAAATTTAATGCTATAAACAAAGAAGTAGGTCAGAAATTATTCTGCCTTTCTGCTTCGTACATGCGCCACAGCAATGCATTCATGTTGAGCACATGTGCAGTGTCAGTGTTCTTATATGTATAAAAGAGTGAACTTAAGATACGCTTTGTTCGTCGTGTGTTTCCACTACTGGTTTGGACATTTTATCTGACGTTCTCACAAAGGGGAGTTTACTGCGACTTCAGCTGACCAACCTTCAAAAACTCCAAACCACTTATTAGGGACGCTTCATGGATCAGCTAGTTGTCAGTTACTACCATTTTAATCTTTACGTTTTAAGGTTCGTAGCAGAATGTGCATTGAGATGTGGCGGAGAACTCTGAATCTATGCATTGTGTTCATAGATTCGTGTACTAACTCCAAAATTGTATTCTTGTGCCAAATTGGTGATAGAAATCTCGTTAATTGGCGTATAAGAGATAACACTCTATCAATCGGAGATCAAGAATCCCATCGCACTGTCGCTCCAAACACTGTTTAGCATGCTACAGCGTTTTCACCCAGGCTCGGTGAACCAGCTGAAGCTCAACTTGCATTACTTCCCTCTTAATTGACCTGTTCAGCCAGAAACTTCATCAGAGAAGAGCAAGTAGACAGCAAGGGAAAAAATGGAATATGTGTAGTTGTAAACTAATACTAAAGTAGGTCATAAACGAATCATTGTTTTGAAAAAAATTTTAAATCGAATTAAGGTCACATTTGATAATTTTGGCAGGGTAAGTCTTTGCCCTTTTTACTTAATACACTCCTCATTCCTCACAAACCTTCAGGTGGTCCTGAGTGTAAACAGAACAGGATAAACAGTGCTGACTGAAAATACGATGGTGTTCAAGTCTATCAATTTGTTAACATATTACAGTTTGTTAGAAGAATCTATTAGCAGTTTTGCCACGATTTGTCGACAGAGTGCGGTTCCAAAGGTTTGTTACGCGAAATCATGTTCGCGCCGTTGCTAACGGAGGACTCAACGTGAACAATTAAAAGACTGTCTGAAATCGAAATGACTTGAAATATAAAATGGTAAAGCTCACCATTTCCCAGGATACCGCATATGGGATTTGTGGTGTTCAAAGCGGCGCAGGGGCGGGTTTTCTCCGATTACCCCTCCAGCGCATTCCACCGGTGATCCATCTTCATTCCATATATCATCTGTGTTATCTTCTGCGATGCCAAATTATGTAGTAAAAGCGGGCATTAAACACTATAAAGAATGGTACGGTAAGCCGTCTCACATTTGCAGCGAGGCAAACAGTGGATACGTTTGACATGTCGACCTGGGTGGCTCGCACGGTTAGGCGTTGGGCTTTTGATACCAAGGTCGCAAGTTTAAACTCGGCCCAGAGCGATCGTTTTTAAGTGAGTTTAAGTTTATTGTCATGTAAAAGAAATCATCCGCGACGAAATTCTGGCACACTGGTGGCGCTAATATAATACTGGCAATTGCCGTTAACAAAGGTTACTTTCTCTACCAAATAATATGACGCACATAATAGAGAAGGTACCTATGGTTTTCCACCCAAAAATGCGATACCAAGATTTACCTGGAAATACGTGTTTTGAGGCTCCCTGAATAAAAAAAAAGTATTTTCAGAAAAAGGTATGTTTTCTTTCTTTTTTTCCTGGCAGCATAACTCAAAAAGAAAAGTCGGCAGGTATTTAAATGTAGTATCTTCTAAGGATGGAGATTTGCAAGAAAATCCTTCCACCCTCATCTACCCTTTACATGAAAACATTTTCGAACATTTTTATTTTGTCATAAATAGCTCTTAACGATTTTAATTAAAATGTCGTATATTAAAGATGATGAAATGGCAAATAAAGTCTATATCTTGAATTTTCCTGGAGTAGCTCATTCTGGGTGACATGTGCATAACTGGGAAATCGCAAGAGAGAGACAAAAGCTGACTACAAACAATGTAGATCCGTTAAAATACACAATTTGACTGCCTCCGTGGTCGAGTGGTCAGCGAGCTGACTTCTCACCCGGAGGTCCCGGGTTCGATTCCCGGCTGGGGCGGGGAATTTTTCTTTAACCAGAATTATTCCCTATCCCCCACAGAGTCTGGAAGTATGAATGTGAGAGTGAATGTGCGTGTGTTTAATAATATAAAGTTTAACCTAATGTTCTGAACCTACAGTTTCACAAGTCACAGACCCCGATATGACCATTGATGTTAAAGGGGGCTATACAAATGAAACAAAAAAAAAAAAAAAAAAACACACACAATTTGTCATACACTTTTTTAGAACCATTTGCGAGATATTCCGTGTTATGGGTTTGTTTTAAAATACTTAAATTTTTCTCAATTTACCATTCTTTTGTTTTATTCCTGACCATGCAAAGAAAAATTTCAATTGACTATCGCGTTAACCTAGTGTATTACCATATTTCTCTGCTGTTTATACGAAATTAAGTACTAAAATTATTTCTGCTGATGTTTAACTCGAGTAGCATTAAGTACATAGTAGAATAAGTTTGTAACAGAATAGGTAGAAAAAGCCTTGTGAATGGAACACATAAGATTTTTCAACCTGTTCATGCAAAAACAAAAAAAAAAAGACTTATCGATCGGCTTAAAGATTTGACTAACGCTTTAGCCTGTGTGTTCACATACTTCCCTTTTACTTGAAGGAAGTAAGTAATAAATCCATTTATATTGTTTATCTCGGCTAGCATAAAGTAGAAAGAAAAAGTAAAGAAGAGTTTCTGCAAAAGCTAGGGACAATAGCGTAAAAATCTTATGTGACTTTCTCTAACTGTTCCACAACAAACTTTTCTTACAAAAGATTATTCTTTTATCTACATCCTGCTAATCGAGATGAACGTTAGCAGAATAGGTCTTATTATTTGCTTCTTTATGAACAAAAAGAAAATAAGGGAGTACACTAGGCTAAGGTGATAGTCAAATTCCTTGAAAGCTGGCCGTTATGTGAAACAATTGAAATTACGTTCTCCTTTTGCTTGCCAGAAGTAAGCAGAGAGACAAATAGATGACTTCCCGTTTGAAAAAAGTTTGAATAGCTTAAAATTGAAACCAATAACACGGAATATCTCCAAAATTGATAACTCTGCCCCCCCCCAAATGTGTGTTTAAACGAGATCTATATTTTTAGTGCAGTAAGTTTTTTTTCTATCTGTTACGGTTTACCACTAATATACAAAAGTCGTCCAGAATGAATAGGTGAGTGAATGAATATTCTTAGAAAACTCAGGATATACATTTCGTTTATCAGGAAAATATCTAAAATATATGACATTTTAATAAAAATCCTTACAGCCATTTTGATAAAATCAATTTTTCAAAAAAAAAGTTCCGTGTAAAGGGTAGTTGAAGTAGGGTGATTTTCCTGATTATCTTTGTAGTTTTGTAATATTAATTTCTTCTTTGGTAATTTTATATAGTGAGGATTATATAATAGGGGATGTTACATTGAATCGGTGCATCCTTGGAGGAGACTGAACTTAAATACCAAGTTTGGTATGTAATAGGCTTTCCTGCTTTGGATTATGGTATCCACAGGTACACACAGGACCCTTTTTATATATATATTTTTTTAATTCAAGGACCCAAACATGTATTTCCGATGAAATCTCAGTATTTAATTGTTTGTTACCTACTATATATATATTGTACATACATGATAGAAAAAGTAAAAAGTTAACGTAAAAGAATTCCAAAGCTGCTTATTTTATAAGACAATATGAATTTCTACTTTTGTTGTAAAATATTATTGGAATATTTGATTTACATAAAGAACATTGCGCGAATTTATAAAACAAGGGCTGTATCAAATACTGCAAAGCTTGGGTGGGATAATTGTCTTCCAGTGCTGAATGTTTCTGGATTGATGCTAGCCCAGGATCAGTATGTAAGGCCACTGCATGTATATTCTTAATACTTGTGGGGTTATATTATAGCACACCCAGAATGGAAATAAGATCCTGATAGTTGCTGGCATTGTTAAATAAGTTTGACAATTATTTTTAGTAATTTCCGTCAATTGCAAATACAGCTTTCGGTTCTAACGGTGTTAATTTTACGGTGACCTAAAACCCTGGAGCAGTTGTTACATTGAAAGAATGAATGAGTGACCTACTTTCCAGTTAACCTTCACAATAAGGTTATTTTCAAGAATTATTTCTTCATTGTGATTCACAAACTTTCTAAGAATTTTCATTTAGAGGGGATATTATCGATCATATGTTTAGTTTTCCTAGTGTACTCAAGTAAAGAAATGGGTGCCAAAAGAAAGCATTCATAAGGCGAACAAAAAGATGATAGATTGCCCGCGATAAACATCACCTGGACCGATATGTGATTTTATGTGGATGCTAACCATGTTGCTTAGAGCTTTATTCTCTTTGGAAAGCCTATTAATTTCTAGAGAGATCGTTTTTTTTTAGTTTGACGTCATTTAACCTGATTGGTCATATCGGATGATGAATGAAATTGGTGAAATGATACTCAAATGATCCATAGAGCTTAAAGTTACTCGAAATTCGTCTTCTCAGGGTTAAAAAAAAACAGTATCCGGGTTATTCACCCTAAGCGAGATTCGAACTCACGACCTGTTGAATATGAGGCAGACACGCCACCACTACACTACCCAGGCGGGCTAGATTGAATATTGTGTTCCAAATTCGAATCCTCGTTACAACGAGAACCATGCTGGACTTGATGCGGCATCAGATATGACTACTGATGCAATCTCAGGCTCATGCTACCAGCAGCGCATGGATATTTTTAGTGCAATTTGCGTGGGCCTCTTTACGTACCTTTTAGTACATCTGAGGGTCGGACAAACCCTCGAGACCTAATATGTCGACAGTGCAGTTTGAGTGTTTAACATCCTCTCTACCGCAGTTCTGGCAACCTTCTACAAAATCAGGTGCATTCTGTGCGTTTTTAGTGTCGTTGTTGCTTCCATGTATGATATTTTGCACCTTAGAGATATTTAGGCACTTTAGTCATCCATAGTTCTCCAGTGTGCAGACGGAAATATAATGGTGAAAAGAGGTGAAGAAAAGTTGTCACTATTATTGTGATTTCCAGTCAGACAATCGTAAACTGTTTCCCCCGCAGTGCTTTGAAAACTAGAACCCATGTGCATGTAATTTATGTCGTATCTAAGAATTCCTTTTTTATTACTTTCTCTAGCCCCGTATGTACAATGTACATAGGGATCGAGAAGTATTGTATTCCACCCAAAAATTCGATACCGAGATTTCACCGGAAATATATGTTTTAAGGTCCCCTGTATCCAAAAAAAAAAAGCATTTTCACAAAAGGGCCCGTGTGTGTGTGTGTGTGTCCGTCCGTCCGTGTGTCTGTAAAGCACCAAACTTGGTATTTAAGTTTAGTATCTTCCAGGGATGCGACACGAAGTCCCCCACCCCAAACTACCCTTTAAATGGAACTTTTTTCGAAAATTTTGATTTTCTTAAAAATGGCTCTAACGATATTAATTAAAATATCGTATATTAAAGATATTTAGCTGACAATATGTATATCTTGAATTTTCTGGGAATAACTTCTAAAGACCTGTTTATTCTGGCTGAATTTTGCTTAATTTGGCATAACTAGTAAACCGTAAGAGATAGACAAAAACTTACTGTACAAAAAATGTAGGTCTTGTTAAAGTACACAAGTTATGTCATATACATTTTTCTCGTGGGGCTTACAGTTTTTGAGGTATTCATTCTTATTAGTTTCAGTTGTGAAGTATTTATACTTTTCTCAGACGGGAGTGTGCGGTTTTCTTTGTTCTACTCCTGGCCAAGAAAAGAAAGGATTTGTAATGACAATCGCATAACGACAGCTTTTAAAACATTTGACTATGGCTTTAACCTAGTGTATTCCCTTATTTTTTTCCTACTCATAAGGAACTAAATAATGAGAACATTGTGGTAATGAGTACCCCGATTAGCAAGATGCGGAAAGAAGAATAATCTTATGTAAGAAGTTTTGTAGAACAACTAGAGAAAGTCATGTGAGTGTAACACATCAGAGTTTTTTATGTAGAAAATCTTATTACCTGTTATTTTGCATTATCTCAATTGCAAAAGGTTAAGGTTTCATAAGTTCTTATTTGTATCTAAAGTTAAATATGTTTTAAAAAGATAGAAGAATACCAGACTTTTTTCATTTGGATTGATGAAAAATATTCAAAATATGCAGTACTTAGAAGCTTGGTTTCCAGAAAAATCTGGAGGACTGTTTTATCAAAAATAAACCAATTTAATAGGCAAGATAGAATCGGACTGAATCAGAATTTGTCAGTCTGGTTTTACCTTTCCACCCTTGTCCTAACGGAGGCTTATATGAAAAGATAATTCATTAATAAATCACTGTATTTTATAGGTGATTACTATTTATACCTAAATATTAGTTGTCACTTTTTATTAACATGTCACCTGAAAGCTTTCATCAAATGTGGTCCCTGATATACACAGGGTATTAGCAGCCATTTTGTGTATTCTTAGTAATGCTTTGAATTAGTTGAATTGAATGCAACTACATGTGTCGCATGTCAGCAAGTGTGTAAGAACATCAGTTAATTTCTTAAAAATAATAATTCAAAATATTTTAAAATAATTGTTAATGATTACATTTTTAATATTTTTCCCCATGCACTCAAGATTACCTGAGTGGTTCCAGCTTTTAAGCAAAGAGGCTCTTTTAAATGTACAACTAATCAATGTAATATTTTCCAGTAGTTATTAAAATAATTGAAAATGTTATCAGGCCTGATGTTTTTTGAAAGTCTCATTTATAATTGTCAGTATGGGTGTAAGAAAAAAAGTATTGACATTTTATGTTGTGTAGAAAATTATTTCTTCAGTTGTAACAGATTTTGAGAATAACCTTGAGATGCAGTTGATATTGTACGGCTTAACTAAAGCCTTGTTGCATTTCTCCTATAACTATCTTTGTTATTATGATCTAACTCGGCCGTTTTGTACCAAAACAAATAGTCTTCCTGCATACAGTGAGTAAATACGTGACAGCAGGGTTGTCACTCTTCCTTGGGTATTGCTCCGTGTGTCAGTTTACGTGGGGAACAGAGACATCAACTCCTACGTTTATGTCTGTCTAAGCGGAATCTTTCCTATTTATAGAAAGTGGCAGAATAAGTGTTTAGTTTTCGGCAAAGTTGGATACGTAAACAATTAAATTTGCAGCACCATTACGCAACTCGTACAAGTGAAGACAGTTACCAAGGAGAAGAATGTTTCTTTGGAATTGGTTTCGATCCCACTTAATTACCAATATGACCGTTCCAATTAATGATAATTTAAATTTTCTTATTGCCCAGGATAGTTTCAAAGTTAACGATTTAAGTTTCAATACTATTTAAGCTCGGTTTTTAACGTTTTTATTGCATCGTAATTCAGACGCTGCAAGCAGCCCTAATCTACAAGGAATTACAGTTAGGAGATTAACTTTGGATCCCCATTTTTTTGTATAAAATTTACAGCAGCAGCCTCAATAATAATAATAATACTAATAATAATACATTAGTCATCTGAAATGTATGGTACCTAAAACCTAACTAAGATGTACCTAGTTTTTCCTTTTTCTACAGTGTAGTTACATCTAGAATTCATATCTGGGGAAATGTAATACTATCGAAAAGTTAAGTAGTCAGAGAAAGACTATCTGTATTATATATGCTTCGCCTGCTGATTGTTCACTGCTATTCATAAAAGTTATTTACAGTTAATCTTTATTATTTGATTAGCCAAAATTACTCGTAAGACCTACTGAAATAGTTCTTTACTAAAACCAGTATATATATATATATATATATGTGTGTGTGTGTGTGTGTGTCTGTCTGTGTGTCTCTGTCTGTGTGTATAATTTAAAAATTAGCTGAAGCTCAATAAACAAGAGATACACTTCACAAGAAACGGTTCAATGTGCTTGCCATCAACATGTTCAATAAATTGCTTGTAGAGGCCCACCATGTCAGTGTAGTGAGATTTAAGACTGCCCTGCTGCTTTTTAAGTAACAATCCTTATTATAATATAACAGACCCGTTATCTAATAATCCTATTGTCCTCTATATATTTCATTTTAATTTGGCTTGTTTGTATTTTGATGTGTATGCCATTTTATCACGCGTGACCTGTGTTTCGGCAGCATTTTCTAGTTGAGAAATGAAGAATGAAGAATAATTGAAATATCATGGTGCATTTTAATTTTTATAGAAGAGGTAGAAGTCATGTCAGAACAATAAAATGTAATGGTATTGTGCACGTTGGGACATAGTTGCTGATGTGTAGCTTTTACCCATTTCGTTGGTTGTACATTTATTATTTTTTTGCGTCAGCCATTGTTGAATATGTTCAAAACCTCAGGTTAGAATGTTAACATTAGTTTGACAGCGGAAGCACCATAATAAAATTGCTATAATTAATGTTACCAAAATCGGTTTCTGTAGACTTAATCTCATATAATTTATTTCGCTTAGTTGAACTCAGTACTAAAAAAAGTCGTAATGAAATACGTGTATCTTGTAAATTGATAGGGATCGTTATGGTTGCCAGTTCAAGTTAAACAGTTTGTTTAAATAAATGTAAGAGTTCAATATGAAGACATGAAAGCAATTGACACTATCGAATGAAAAAATATAAATAAGTATTTAATGGTCGGTGTGGCCGGTTATTCGATTGTTACCAAGTATTCTGTTTTCATTCGATTTCGTAGTATTACTACACTATTGGTTGCTATTGGTCACTTTCAGCGATGAACCTACACGCATTTGAATATATTCCAGCTGGTATAAAGTAACTAGTGTTTTATTTCTATATTTAACACTTTTGGTAATTAGTCATAAACTTCACACTAAAAAATGCTATTCAAACTACATAAAAATATGTAAATATACAGTTTGTCTACAAGGGCGTGCATGTTTTTATAAACACGTGCATTAATATTGGTAATACTCCTGGAGAGGTCGCCATTTTATGGCGAATAAATCAGTTTCCTGTTGTTAGTACTCGAGTCACATTGGCACCAGTCACCCGTGCCTGGAGATGGGTATTGTAAAAAAAAAAAA
Source organism: Hymenopus coronatus (assembly GCA_030762935.1). Lineage (NCBI taxonomy): Eukaryota > Metazoa > Arthropoda > Insecta > Mantodea > Hymenopodidae > Hymenopus > Hymenopus coronatus. The sequence goes on along the minus strand of CM060892.1, from coordinate 65,080,405 downwards.
AAAAAAAAAAAAAAAAAAAAAAAAAAAAAACAAAAAAACGTTAATTTCAAACCTTAACACAATTTTTGCATAACAGAAGTTAAATCTGTAATGTTGCTGCTTTGTTTCCTAGCTACTTAACAGTCACAAAATCTACTGCAGCTCCCCACATGTTTATGTATTAAAATCGAGAAGCACATGCCCACATGGAGCTTAAGAATATTAGCTGGGCCTTACATTCAGTCCAATCCAAAATATCATTCAGCCAAATTTAGGATCGATTACTGCAAATAAAGTTTTCCCCATATTGCAAGGGAAAACATTTGGCACATTAATTTTAATCTTTAACCAAATTGTAACAAAATAATAAGTACTATATAAGCTATACAATATGACCTCGCCCGCCTGGGCAGTGTGGTGACAGCGTGTCTGCCTTACATTCAACAGGTCGCGAATTCGTATCTCGCTTAGGATGGGTTATCGGGGTTTTCCCTTATCTTGAACATGAATGTCGAGTAACTTGAAGCTCCATGGACCTCGAGTTTATTGGAGCATCATTTCATTCATCATCCGATATGGCCAACAAGAAGCTTTAAAAAAAAAAAAAAAAAACGAAAAAACCCTCAAACTACTGAATCATAACCGCACATAATTCTGAAACAGGTAGATAACCTTTAAAATATAAATATATTTTTAGGTATCTTTATTTAAAAATTACATAGTTCCATTTCAGAGTTATATGTGCAATCTGATTGAGAAACAACATTCTTTTACAATCCGATATTCGCCCGCCTGGGTAGTGTGGTGGTAGCGTGTCTGCCTCATGTTCAACAGGTCGCGAGTTCCCTTAGGGTGAGTTACTCGAATAAGGTTTTTATCGGGGATTTCCCTTATCTTGAACACGAATGTCGAGTAACTTTAAGCTCCATGGATCCCGAGATCATTTGAGCATCATTTCACCAATTTCATTCATCGTCCGATATGACCAACCAGGTTAAAGGACGTTAAGATAAAAAAAAAGTATATCCGTTGTTCATGGAATGATTTATCGCTATAATTACCAGAGAATAACAGCAAGTAATTATGTTTTTCATTATTGTAAAATATTGTGCACTATTTTTACTTTCTCTATACGTACAATGTACATAGTGTATAGAGAAGGTATTGTTATGCACCCAAAAATTCGATACCGATATTTCACCGGAAAAACATTTTTGGGCCCCCCCTGAATAAAAAAGACAGCATTTTTAGAAAAATGTCCATGTGTGTGTATGTCTGTGTGTATGTGTGTGTCTGTTGGCAGCATAGCTCAAAAACGAAAAGACCGTTAAATACCAAACTTGTTATTTAAGTTTGGTATCTTCCAAGGTTGCGACACGAAGATTTTCAAGAAAATCCCCCAAACCCAACTACCCTTTACATGGAACTTTTTTCGAAAATTTTGATTTTCTCAAAAATGGATGTAACGATTTTGATTAAAATATCGTATATTAAAAATATTTACCTGACAAATAAAATGTATGTATATCCTGAATTTTCTGGGAATAGCCTCTGAAGACTATTCTGGATGAATTTTAAGGACTTTTGCATAACTGCTAAACTGTAAGAGATGAACAAAAACTTGCCACACAAAAAATGTAGGGCACGTTAAAACACACAATTTATGTTATATACATTTTTTGGTGGTGTGGATCTTTTTTGAGATATACCTTGTTTTTGGTTTCAGCTTAAAAACTTATACTTTTCTCGTGCAGGAATTTGTCAACTCCTGTCCATAGAAACAAAGGAACTTCAGTCACATAGCAGCCAGCTTTTGACTATCACTTTAACCTATGGTACTCCCTTATTTCGCTTCTACTTAAAAGAAAGCAAGTAATAAGACTATTTGTACTAATTTTTTTCTCGATTAGCATGAAACAAATAGAAACACGGGTTTTTTAACAATAATTTGTTGTAGATATGTAGAGAAAGTCATGTGAATGTAACACATCAGATTTTTTTACTTTCTCTACACGTACTATGTATATACTGTATAGAGAAGGTAATGCACCAAAAAATTCGATACCGAGATTTCACCGGAAATACATGTTTTGGATCCCTCTGAATAAAAAAAAAACATTTTTAGAAACAGGTGCGTGTGTGTCTGTGGATGCGACACGAAGATTTTAAAGAAAATCCCCCCACCCCAACTACCCTTTACTTGGAAAATGTTTCGATTTTTTTTTTAAATTGGCTCTAACGATTTTGATTAAAATCTCGTATATTAAAGATATTTATTTACCTGATAAATAAAATGTATATCTTGAATTTTTTGGAAATAGCCTCTAAAGACTACTTTATTCTGAATGTTGATGAATTTCGCATAACTGCTAAACGGTAAGAGATAGACAAAAGCTTACCACAGAAAAACTGTAAAGCACATTAAAACATAAATTATGTTGTTTTTGAGATATTCCTTGTTTTTGGTTTCAGCCTTGAAAGACATACTTTTCTCATACGGGTATTTGTTTACTTCTGTCCATACAAACAAGGAACTTCAGTCACGTAACAACCAGCTTTTGACTGTTATTTTAACCTATGGCACTCCCTTATTTCGCTTCTACTTACAAGGAAGCAAGTAACAAGACTATTTCTGCTAATTTTTTTCTCGATTGGATGAAGTAAATATTAGCATAAACTTTTTAACAATTTGTTGCAGAGATGTAGGAAAGTCATGTGAATGGAACACATCAGATTTTTTCTGTCAGTGTTGTGTTGTATGCAACATGTTGACCAAAGCTAGAGAATTGAATCCGTTTAGATTATCAACGCAAACAAGTTATGAAATTAACTCCCATAAGAAACAGTTCTTCTAAAAATCGCTTTTTCCACTACATAGTGCAACTTTGTGATTCGACAAAGCAGCAATAATATTTTCTGGTTGCAGGATATTTCCTATTTCTGTACGTTAAAAACAGACTCTTCAACAAAATGTGTGGACAATGCAAAACATGTTTGTACACTAATAATGAACAAAAACATCTTTGTTTAGGAACTGAGGTTTTGCTCAAGTTAATTGGAGAAAGGAAAAGAAAAATTCTTTTTGGTCAAGTGGTGAATGGGAGTCGAGCTTCATGTTTAAGCATCGCGTGAACAACCTCAATATCATGGAACACGTACTGAAGACTCGTGATCCACTCGAGAAACATCTATCAGAACGTGAAAGCCATGAAGGGTCAGGAACACGATCTGGCCCTTGTTTACTGGCGCTAAAGCCTCTACAGTTCCTGTGCATACTCTGAAGGAGGGAGAGTTTCGTCCTTGGTGCACAACACCTGGCGAAGTCTTCCCAACATGAAAAGAAAAACTTGGAATACTGTGCTTTGGCCACTACCCTCCCCCTTAGGAGTGCCAAAGGTGAATAGCTGCGTACTACAATACACAGAGGAAAGGGCTGTCCATCTTCGTTGCTGTAGTTGCTATTTCCAAAGCTTCCTGGCAAATAATTGAGGGAAGATACCATAGATATTTTCAGCTTAATAAAATATAACATTGGGCATACATATTTCTTTCTCTTTTTACTTTCTCTATCACGTAAAGTAAGGAGAGGAAGTATTGCATTCCACCTAAAATTTCGATACCGAGATTTCACCGGTAATGCATGTTTTGAGATTCCTTGGATAAAAAAATCATTTTTCTAACACGTATATACATTGTATATAGTAGGTAGATAAGGTATTTTATTTCACTCAGCAATCCGATACTTTCAAGATTTCATGGAAAGTATATATTTTGAGGACCTCTGGATAAAAGCACTATAGAAATAAGTCCATGAAATTGTATGTGGAGAGCATAATTCAAAAACTACCTTTTACAAGGAAGCTTTTTCGAAAATTTTATTTTCTAAAAATGGCTCTAACGATTTTTATTACGTATCATATGTTGAAATTATTTTTCTTGGATTTTCTGGGAATAGCTTCTGAAAACGTCTTCATTTTGGGTGACTTGTATAACTGGCGAGCCGTTAAAAGAAGACAAAATTTTATTACTCAAAAATATAGGACCTCACTAAAACATATTTTGTTTGCAGAACAGAAAATCATGTTCACACTTTTAGTAAAATATCAGTGTGTGTGTGTGTGTGTGTGTGTGTGTGTGTGTGTATTTATTTTAGGTCGCTTTAGCTCCTAGGTCATGTCGCGACCATACAATATTTATAACAATTGAATTCATATTAAAATGACATTTTTACACATTAAACAAAGGAGTGTGTGTTTTGTTTGTGCCTGCAAAGTTACTAAAAATGTGCTACACGAAGATTTGCAAGACAATCTCTGCACCACAAAATATCATTTATATGGACTATTTTTCGAGATATTCCATTTTCTCAAAATTGACTCTACAAATGAAATGTTATCTTGAATTTTCTGGGAATAGCCTCTGAAGTCCTCTTCACTCAGGATGAGTTCGGCATAACTGGTGAACTGCAACAGATAGACAAAATCTTACTACACAAGACAGACAATTTGTCATATATATTTATTTTTATGGAGTAAACTACATCCGAGACATTCCTTGTAATTGATTTAAATTTTCCAGTAGGTACTTTTAATTTTCTCAAATGAGGAAACTGATATATATTTTATTCATTCTTCCATCCTGGTCATCCAAAGGGAACTGAATTTCAAAGCAATCACATAGAGGCCTGCTCGCTTAAATCCAGTTTATTCTCGTAATCCCCTTGTGCTTAAAGGAAATATTCAATATAATTTATGTAAATGTTTATCTCGATAAGACGAAATAGAAGAGCAAGTGCTTGTAAGAATAATTTGTTCCTGAGTGCAGGAGATCATGCGAATGAACACATCAGATTTTGTTTAATCTGCCATACCATTGTTTTACACATAAATACTCTCTTCATTGGGTCGACCCTAGTCAAGGAACAACCGTCGAGCCGCAAGCGGGCGTGAGGGGAATTAAACGAAGGAGTGAATGACAGGAGAAAGCAAAGCATGATGATAGAGGAAAATCGTGAAGACCGTCATTCATGTCCGGTTTCAGAGTATTTAAACCGGGGAGCTCCCGGTTGCGACCCACAAACTATTTTGTAGTGAGTTTATTCTATAGTCCATGCATACAGTCGAGTTCATGTACTTGTGATTATCTTATCCAATGGAATAAACCATTTTGTTTGTACTGAAATAAAAGAGGAAGGTTTTTCCAGCAAAGCACTTAGTATGAATAATAGTCTCCCTAAACTAACAACTTCAAAGTAAAACACATTTATTTTCAACGCAGCAAGAGTTCAAAGAAATCATTATATTATTTACTAATGGTGGGAGCGCATCGAAGCGCTACAAAACTTGCACAATCATGCCAGTTAAAAATACTATAATATTTCAGAACCTTTAAGGTAAATCAAATACTAGAAGGTTTGAAAATAACGAATATGGCATCATTCGTCGGAATATACCTATTGTTTGTTTATTAGGAAGTAGCAACCGGATGAGAAATGGTATATTTGCATCTCATGGTCTTTTGATTGGCGCAGAAATTTGCGACCTAATAATATAATAAGGAAACGAGTTCCTGTTCCGAAACGTAATTATTTCAGTCTAACGTTCATTTTGGTTTGTAGATCGTAATGTTTCTTTTAGTTGGTATAGTTACTAGTGACGATTGGTCTAGTAGTTAATTTTAGTGTCCGGCTAGCATGCATCGCTGCTTTGTTTTTGAAACGGAATTCAGGTTGTGCGGTGGTCCATATCAGCCCGTTACCTCTCCATGCTTCATTTGTTTTGTAAGCCTTTGTACACAGCCGCGCTTGGACGTAACGAAGAATTCATTCGCACGCTTTCGTCCCGTTCAAGGCAGAGACACTCTAATGATTGATTTTTCCTCAACTAAAATAAAAAAGAAAAGAAAAAAAAGGGAAAGAAAACAAAAATCACTGCACACCACCGTTCTTATAGAATAATTATTATTTTAGGCAGTGTTTTAACCTTTATAGCCTAACCTTCGAGTTGAGGCATTTTTAGATTAAATTCAGAATCAGTGGATATAGGGTACTCTAGATTTTCGGTTCATCGTTTCGACAGCTTAACCACTACCGGTTTGAAACTTTGGACCCGGTGTGTCTTGCAGTTAATTAGGGCGATTAGTATAACGTAAACGAAGGGTAGTAAAACGTATATTAAATAGAATTCACGTATATACGCAAGGCCTAAATTCCGAGTCTTATTAAACACCAACGGATATTTTTCGCATGCGAAAACATGTTGTGATTGTTGCCTTTTTTTTTTTTTTTTTTGAGAAAAAGAATTATCTAAGGCAGTAGGTGGGAAGAAAGTCGTTGCTAAGAAATGCACTGGATGAAACAAGAATGGGAGAAAATCTAGATGCAGAAGAGGGACAATTTTATGATTAATGGTTTTTAATTGCAGTTAGGAGGATATTAAAAAAGATGAACAATGAAAAGATGCTCGAAGTTACAGAAATGACACAAAGCTAAGTTTAGTTAATTGATTCATTTTATGCGTGTTTTTAAACTAATTTAAACATCCTATTTTGTAAATGGAATGTGCAAATCAAATTTGGAAGACTGGTAGTTTCGAAGCAAATGGACTAACAAGTTTCATTACATGTTATTATATGACGGCTAAACTATGAGTTATAATTTTCCAAATGTAATAATTTAAACATATTTTTCCGCAACCTTTATAAAAGTAAAAAAGTCATATTACTTTCTTTGCCCATTCTTTAACAAACTGTTCTTACCAATGCTTATTCTTCTAATTCATGTTAATTGAACTAAACATGTGTAGAAACAGATTTATTATATATTCCTGGTAGGTACAACGGAAATAGGGGAATAAAATAGGCTTAAGCGTTAGTCCAAGCTTTTAAGAGTTGATCCTTATGCGAAATCCATTCTCATCTTATTCAGGAGGGGGGCATTTACCGTTAGGAAAAGTATGTTTTGAAAAGTTCAATACAATAACAATAACGGAAATCAACTTCACAAAAAAAACACACACACACACACACATATATATTGTGTGCTTTAATGAAATCTACATGTTTTTCTTTTACGATTTTATCAATCTCTAATGCTTTAACAGTTATGCAAAAGTAAGTGAGAATGATCAAAACTTAGAGGATATTCCCAGAAAATTCAAGATATAATTCATAATATACACTTCATTAACACTTTTGAGACAATCAAGCTTTTGAAAACAATCCATAGTAGTAAAGAGCAGTTTGATGTAAGGGATTTTCTTGAAAATCTGTATCACACCCTTGGATGATGGCGCATATAAACACCAAGTTACACACACACACACACAACATAACTCGCGGAGTTTTGACTAAAATTATTATTTTTTTAATTTAAGGGAGTTCAATAGAGATTTCCATTTAATCTCTAACACAATTTTTTGGAGGAATACAATTCTTCCCCTACTTATACTTTCTCTAGAGAGTAAAGTATATTTTGGAAAAAGAAAACAACTAATTTTGTAATATTTTATTTTCATATAAATTTAATCTCAGTTCAGTATTTGAAAAAGTTAATTTTAAAGGAAAATATAAATTTAATTTATAAGTAGTTCACTATCAATATTTATTATCTTGTATTATCTATCATCTTGTTCATACCTTTCGTGACAAAACCTATTAGTGCATTCATTTACAAATTTACAGCTTTTTCTGCGTGTATTGCGGCGCAGTTTTTAGCTCATATGATTTTGGAATGTACTGTATCACGATCTCGCGGCTCTTGACCTGGTGCACAAACACGTTACACATCACGATTAACAAAGTTAATTCTGTTAGCATGTGCAAGTATTGTGCAGTCCGCACATCTGTTTAGGCCAGGTAGCCTTGCACCAAACAGGGCTGTCCAGTTGTCAGAGAGGAGAATATGATATCCTAGAGTTGGGCGTAAGGCCTGGCAGTGTAGATAGTCGTATCACCCTCTGCATTCCAGTGAGTGGAATTCAGTGTAACTGTATAATGGCAGCCGTTTCAGTTTTTACCGTATCGTTATTTGAGCCAGGCAGATAACAAGGCATTACAATTTAAAAGATACGCTCAAAACTTCCATTACACAGGATATCAGTTGTGCATTACACAAACGACGCATATTTCAAGGTTTTATAATGTCCAATATAACTGAGGAGCCTCGCAGCAACACTCTGAAACGATTTGAATTGGGATGCATAGAAACGTATTTTACATCATTTGTGTAGAAGCTTATTATAAATGATTAAATGTTCTTTTTCCATAAATCATCAAACATAAACAACCAAAAGTAATATTTTATAACAATTGGACATGTGTCGAGAATTGTTTTTACTTTCTCTACACGTACTATGTACATAGTGTATAGAGAAGGTATTGTATTGCACCCAAAATTCGATACCGAAATTTCACCGGAAATACATGTTTGGGACCCCATGAATCCTAAAAGAAGTATTTTTAGCAAAAGGTGTGTGTGTGTGTGTGTGTGTCTGTCTGTCTGTCTGTCTGTGGGCAGCATAGCTGACAAACAAAAGTTCAGTATCTCCCAAGGATGCGACATGAACATCTTCAAGAAAATCCCCTCACCCCAACTAACTTTTTTATAGGGGAAAAAATCGAAAATTTTGATTTTTTCAAAAATGGTTGTAACGATTTTGATTAAAATCTCTTATATTTAAGATATTTACATGGCAAATAAAATGCATATCATGAATTACCTGGGAATGGCTTCTAAAGATCTCTTTATTCGGAGTACATTTTTTTTTTTTTTTTTAATTTTGCATAACTAGTAAACCGTAAAAGATAGACAAAAACTTACTGCACAGCAAATGTAAAGCTCTTTAAAATATACACAATTTCTATCATACATTTTTTCGTGGAGTTAACCGTTTTAGAAATATTCCTTGTTATTGGTTTCAGTTTTAAAATATTTACTTTTCACATATGGGGACATGTCAACTCCTAGCCACGCAAAGAAACTGATTTCAATCCCATAGCAACCACATTTTAAAATGTGACTTGGTTTAGCCTAGTGTATTTCCTTATTTCCCTTCTACTTATAAGGAACTAAGTAATAAGACCGTTTCTGCTAGTGTTTATCTCCAGTAGCATGAAGTGGATAAAGAATAAGCTTACTGTCAGTATTTGATACAGAGATGTAGAGAAAGTCATGTGAATGGAACACATCAGAGTTGTGTGTATATAAACTTAACCATGCATTGTATATGCAATATTTTTTTGCATGTCTAGTTTAAAAGTAAAAAATCTGATTTGATCCATTCACGTGGCTTTCTCTATCTGTTCTACAAACTTTCTTATCTACATAATGCTAACCAACATAATTATTACCAGAAATGCCTTATTACTTGGTTCGTTATAAGTAGAATAGGAAATAAAGGGAACACTCCAGGCTAAGCGGGCAGTCAAATCTTTTAAAATTATTTGTTATGCGAATGCTATTGAAATTTGTTTCTGTTTCCATGGCCGGGAATGAAACAAAAGATATGAAACGCATGAGGTCTTCCCATTTGAGAAAAGTTTAAACATTCTACAGTAAACCAATAATAGAAGAATACCTCTGAAATGGTTAGCTATATATATATATATATATATATATATATATATATATATATATATATATATATATATATATAAAAAAAAAAAAAAAAAAAAAAAAGCGGGGAAAGGGAAAGAACTAAGACGTAAATTGTGCCTTTTAACCATGTATACTTTTTTGTGTAGTAATTTACTCTTATATCTTAACGGTTTACCAGTTACACAAACCAGTAACCAATCTGAATGAAAAGGACTCGGGGGTTATTCCCAAGAAATTCAGGATATGCATTTTATTTCGTAAACATCTTTAATATATGGCATTTAATCAAAACCGTTAGAGCCATTTCGCTGTTTAGAAAATTCATAATTTCGAAAAATGCTGGGGGATTCCCCTGAAGCTCTTCTTGTCGCATCCTTGGAAGGTTCTATAATACAAAGTTTGCGATTTAAACGATTTTTAGGTTACACACACATGTGTGCACCTTTTCATAAAATTGCTTTTTAATTCATGGGTCCTCAACACATGTATTCCGGAGAAAGCTTGCCATGAAATTTTGGGAGGAATACAATCCTCCTTCACCTAGTGTATACACTATACATACCTACGTTCTAGAGGAGAAAAATATTGAAAACAACCTGTCTGATTTGATAACCTGAGTGACATAGGGCACCTTGTCAACGTTAACGATACTGTTGTGACTTTGTCTAATTTTTAACTGTCACTTCTCTAAGTTCTCAATGTCACTTCGCTGATATGTCACTCCACTTACAAATAGTTTTCACGGTCATTTCGCCTTCTCTCGTAGCGGAGTAACGAAGTACGCCTCTTCTTCAAATCGGTTCACTTGCTGAGGAGTTGATCACAAGACTTCTCCAATCTTTCCTGCAGCAGCTGTACAGCACTGCACAACGCAAAGTCGCCAGGAGAACAGCTTTTAACATCGCACCAGAAATGCACTCGCCAATTTACTAAGTTATTGACTCGCTCGCGACAACACTCCTTAAATGGCAGCTGGTTGGAGTTCCAGGGCGTTCTAGCAAGGGGCACTTTCAGAGATCCAGCTTATACTACAATGGGGCTTTTAATGTTTACGCTGGACGAGCACGGTACTTATCTCTGTTTACCTCTCCATTGCCCAGCATCAGCTCCATGGGCCATAGCCCCTGCGTCACAGTATTATGAATTCAAATTAAGGGAATTATTCAAATTGTCTTGACAATACAATGTAATTTAGAAGACTTAGAACACACGCCAAATACCTTGATAACTGATATCTCTGGCTTAATACGAGGTACGTCCAGAAAGTAAGTTCCGTTTGGTAATAAAATTAAATTGTGTACAGATACAGAATATTTATTTATTGCACAAAGTTCTCAACTCTTAAACTACTTTTCCACATAACTGCCGAAATTTTGCAGGCATTTGTCATAGCGTGGCACAAGTGTTTGTATACCTTCTTCATAGAAGTTTGCCGCCTGTGTCTTCAAAAAGTTGGAAACATTTTCTTTCAGCTCTTCGTCATTGTTGAAGTGTTGACCGCCAAGGAAAGCGGTCAACAGATGAAAGAACAGATGAGATGTAAGAACAGATGAAAGTCGCTAGGAGCGAGGTCAGGGCTGTACGGAGGAAGGTCAAACACGTCCCAGCCAAATCCCTGTGGGAGGTTTTTCGTCACATTTTCAGTGTGTGGTCGTGCGTTGTCGTGAAGAAAAACAACACCTTTTGACAGCAATCCTCGGCGCTTATTCTGTATTGCGCGGCGCAATTTCCTAAGTGTCTCGCAATAAACATCTGCTTTGATTGTTTGACCACACGGTAAGAAATCAATGAGTAAGATGCCTTTCCAGTCCCAGAAGACTGTGCACATCAGTTTTCGAGGTGTCAAGATTTGTTTCGGCTTAACCTTTGCTGGGGATGAAGTGTGCCTCCATTCCATTGATTGCCGCTTACTTTCAGGGGTGTCGTAAGAAACCCAAGTCTCATCTCCTGTGACGATCTGAGTCAGAAATTCTTCGCCGTCTTCATCATAACGGGTTAAAAACTGAAGTGCACTACCCATCCGTTTTGTTTTCTGTTGCTCAGTAAGAATCTTTGGTACCCAACGTGAGCAAAGTTTAGAAATTTCAGTTTTTCGGTAACAATTTCACGTATTGTGATCGTGAGCTATGGGGAAATTCCATAGCGAGAGCACTAATTGTAAACTTGCAGTTTTCTTGGATCTTGTCATCAATCGCGTGAACCAGTTCTTCTATAACCAAAGATGGACGCCCACTTCGTTCTTCATCGTGCACTTCACTACGTCCTTCATTGAACTGTCGCACCCATCTTCTCACCATTGAATCACTCATCGCATTTTGTCCGTAAACTTCGCTAATTTGCCGATAAATTTCAATTGATTTCACTTTCCTAGCATTCAGAAAGCGAATCACAGATCTGATTTCACAAGCGGCGGGATTTTCAATCAACACCTACATTGTAAACAAGCACAACAAAGCGTATGTGGGTGACAGCGATCTCAAAATGGCGCACGTTTCTTCTCCTTGATACAGAGCGTCTACCGCGCACGTGCGGAACTACGATCGCAGCGCTGCAGCGGAGATAAATTGAAACGGAACTTACTTTCTGGACGTACCCGTATATAATTTGTAATTTCTTACTTCCATTGTGTGGGTCCGTTTTCTTTAAGAATAAGAATAGGTTCAACTGTCGAAACATGTACTTACTTTGAATGTTTGTATGCGTGATACAATTTATGTTGTTACTTTTATAAAGTCTTGCTTATATTTATTTTGTTTATTTTGCGAGTTTTACGCAAGAACATGTTATAAATGTTAAGGGGGGAACCTATACCTTTGAGAATAAAAAAAATGTCATTCTATTTTTTTTTTTAAATTGAAGACGGACTTAATGCCCAAATGAGTGCAAGAATGAAATTAATATCAACAATGCTTTTGGATTTGTATTCATCGGGAAGTTTTAAACGTCTTCCACCTTTAATGCTTATTTTCTGTAAAATTTCTTAATCAAGGGCGTTTCTTCCATCACTTGTAGAATTTTTGAAATAATGAAATGAAATTTTGCATGCATATACATTTCATAGGGAATCAAAATATACTAGAATGAGTGTTCAAATTTCATAATTTATTTTATTCCTTAAATTTTGCCTGCCATTTTAACCACAACAATATACTTAAAACTTAAAAAATACTGTTTATCTTTCATATTTCTAGTACATGTAATTACATCACAGTGGAATGAAAGATGGAACATTAAAAATATTGGCATTTTGTAAATTATCACGGAAATTGCAAAACAATGCAATATCACATAATTTTCAATGTCTAATTAACTTTAATAACAATTTTAAATGACATTTAAATACATAGGCGTATTAGCAAAACAGTATTTGTTTCCATACCTAATTTTCATGGTCAAACGTGAGGGTACACTTTTAAATACCCATACTTACTTATGTTTTAAATGTTGGCAAAATCATTGCGAACCACAAAAGTACCACAACCCGCCTCTGTGGTGTGATAGTAGCACATATCACTCATATTCAAAGAGGTCATATTCCTGAGTTCGAATCTCGTTTAGGGCGAGTTACTCCGACAAGATTTTTGCTTCGGGTTTTTCTCTTATCCTGAGAAGACGAATGTGGGGTCACAGTGACCCCGGGCTCATTTGAGTATCATTTCACCCATTTCATTCATCCATTTTCCCATATGGCTTACGAGGTTATAGGACGTTAAAGCTTAAACAAAATTAATTTTAAGAAAACAGTAGATAAAGCAATAATTTTTTTAAATCATATTCAAAATTAGCTCCTAGTTATTGTTTCATAAATATTAATAATGCTTTATTGGTAATGAAATGTTTCTCGTTTTTAAGGATATCTAAGATTATCCTATGACCTGCGAGCTTATAGAAAGTTGGGCATTATGGCATTTTTAGGCCAATATAAAAAAATCTAAGAACTCCTTGATGCATTAGTTAGATATGTTATCAAAGTATTTGTACAAATTAATTTTATAGTAATTTGGAAGAAAGTTCCAGAATTATATCATTTTAGTGCTCCAGGTTTGAATGGAATAAAGTATAGCAGTGTTTTGAGGGTTCCTATCATTTTTCCTTATTACTAGTTTAATAATAATGAGTTATATTTTTCCTGAAACAGCAAAATGTTTGTCTCCAAGTAGCATCATCATCATCAAAAAGCTATTCATTTTGAATATAAAAAATATGCAGAGAACAAATAACACGAAAAGCAATGTATCTCTTCTCATCTTTCAAACTGATATCTAAACGTCATTCACATCGAACCATAACCACTAATATGCTACTGTTTCTCTTTTTTACTTTCTCTAGCAGGTCATAGGTATGCATAATGTACATACTAAGTAGAGAAAGTATTCTATTCCACCCGAAAATTCTATACCGAGATTTTACCAAAATACACGTTTTGTGGTCCTTTTAATTCATACAAAGCATATTTAGAAAACGGCCCGTGTATGTATGTCTGTGTAGCATAACACAAAAACGAAAAGTCTGTTAAATACCAAACTTTGTATTTAAGTTTAGTAACTCCCAAGGTTGAGACACATGAAAATTCTTCCATTCCAAACTGCCTTTTACTTGGACGGTTTTTTTGAAAATTTTAATTTTCTCAAAAATGCCTCAAAGGATTGTGTTAATACCGTATATTTACATGGCAACTTATATATATATATATATATATATATATATATATATCTTGAATGTTCTGAGAAAGCCTCTGAAGGCTTCTTCATTCTCAATGACTTAAACAACTGGTAAACCGTAAGAGAAAGACAAAAACTCACGACATAAAAAATATAGATCTCGTCAAAACATCTCAATTTACTTGCCATACTTTTTTTGTGCAATTGACCATTTTCGAGATATTCCTTGGTATTTCTTTCAATTTTAAAATGCTTAAACTTTTCTCAAACGAGAATTTGACATTCCTGTTTGTTTTGTTTCACCCCTGGCTATGCAAAGAGAACGAATTCCGATCACAATGTAACCAGCTTTTCAAAGATTTGACTATCGCTTTAGCCTATCGTATTCCTATATTTTACTTCTACTTTAAGTAAATAACAAGACAAGTTCTGCCAATGTTTTACTCGATTAGTAAGAAGTACATAGAAAAATAACCTTTAGTAAGAATAGAGAAAGTCATGTGAACAGATTTTTTCTAAAACAGCGTGCAAAAATTCAGCGGGAACAAAAGAATTGTTATACTATTTAGCAGCAACATCAACATTTCAAAACAAAGATATTTATTTTTGGTCGCCATGCGCTATTACATAATCAGTGTCACTGTATGACGAGCGGATGAGTCAGTCGGCACAGTGGAAGATACATAGGGGCCTCTTGTGTTAAAACGCAATTGGACATTTGCCGACTGGAAAATTTACTGTGAGTAGATGCTTTCTCTCCGCTTGCGATAAAATGCTAAGATATCTCTGTCTTTAGGCTCGTTTGGTTATCTTCATCTTAAAGGATTGTGACGAATAGCAGATGAAGCATTAAGTATTCGTGATTTAATACCCGGAAGTCAAAAGTAACAAACTTTTAGGCTGTTAAATATTCACAGCACTAATCCAGAATTGCGGAAATACTGAGTGCAGAACGAAAGTGTCATTAGAATTTAAACAGTTGCCTGTGTGACGTAATGTCGAGGTCGAAAAATTCGTACGTCGAACATTATTTTTTATTTCTCTACCAAGTACATAGTAGTTAGAGAAGGTATTGTATTCCGCCCCAAAATTCATACCGAGACCACCAGAAATGCATGTTTTGATACCCCTGAATACAAACTTTTTTTTAGAAAAACGTCCGCGTGCGCGTGTTTGTGTGTGTTTGAGGGCCACTAGCCCAACAATGTGGTATTTAAGTTCAGTATCTTTCAAGGATGTGAAAGAAGGGATTTTCAGGAACCCCCCCCCCCCTCAACTACACTGGAAAATTTTTCGAAGTTTTCGATTTTCTTCAAAATGACTATCGATTTTTATTAATATACGTGTATTAAACATAATTAAAAAGCAAATAAAGTGAATATCTTGAATTTCTTGGCTATAGCCTCTGAATTCCTCTTCATTATGTAGTTTTGCATAACTGCTAAACCCTAAGAGATGGACAGAAACTTTATACAAAAAAAATTAAACTCACATATTCTATGTAATATCCTCTTTTGGTTTTAAAATGTCCAGTACTTAGATTTTTCTCAAATGGGAAGTCATTATTCACATTAACAGTTACCTATAGACATTAACGGTTGGGTGATCGCTCAGTGGCTAAAATGTCGTTGAGGGTGGCCAAAAGAGAGAAACAGATCGACAAAAAGGGTTGTAGAAGACTGATACTGATTAAAATTAAGGGAAATTCTAAATGTGTAAGCTACTTCCTAAAAATAAAATCAATACAATTTTTGTCATCATTTCTCAGTGTTTAATGGTTCAACACTTAAATGCCGCTTTCTCAGAAATTATACGAGATATGGCAATCAAATTTGACAAACAGCATTTCCTACAATGATGAGTATTTCTGAGTGGTAGTTAAATAGATTTTGTGCAATGAAATAAACACAAAAAATGAGAGAAACCCGTTATTCACACTGGAATATAATATAAAGAAAGAAAGAGAAAGTCAGACAAGAGAAGTACTATGTACATGACTTATCCTGCACTTCTTCAAAGGGACAGTGAGAAAATAGCATAAAATGAGTATGAAAAGTTCAGTGTAATGTCTCGTTTTTCATTTTAGATAAATTTATTTTTAGAAAGACAAAATTATGCAAGGCATAAATTAAAATAAATGTGCAAACTTCATCGCTTTAGGGCTAAAGTTGTGGTTATAACAGGATGTTTAACCTATTAAATGTGATGCTTTCTATTTCTAAGGGAAGATTTACAATGGCATTTTTTTCAATTCGTTAACTTAGAAACTGTTATCAATACATCTTTCAAATCGATTATATCCAGTGAACGAACACAGCGAAATCATGCATTGACTGCGAAATGCTTTCTGCAGTAATTACTG
Organism: Hymenopus coronatus; assembly: GCA_030762935.1. Classification (NCBI taxonomy): domain Eukaryota; kingdom Metazoa; phylum Arthropoda; class Insecta; order Mantodea; family Hymenopodidae; genus Hymenopus; species Hymenopus coronatus. Next base: position 65,063,808 of record CM060892.1, on the reverse strand, counting down.
AACATCATTCTGTGGGATGATAATAGTTTTGCCGTGATTAGTATGCAATCTACATTGCAAAGGCAATGTTGCAAGTTCTCGAATCACAGCCCCTTGAAGAAGCAACCACATTTGTAAACAAAAAGGTTGTATTTAGCGCGCCAGAAAATAGCATGCATTCTTGTTCTCGCTATGTTGGATACAGACAAGCATACAAATGGGTGCTTGGCAAGAGACATCGGTACGTGTCCCTTGTGTTTTAAAGGCGTCTTCCGTTGTTTATTTTCCTGGTACCTCTTTGTAATTTTAACAGGGGACTGACCCTAGCGTCATTGTTTTTCTGAAGCAGCTAGAAAGGACAAAAGAAAAACAAGTCAAGTTAAACAACTTGGTTTTATAATGGGAGTTAGTAAGAAAATGTAACAAAGTCTCTCCATCCTAAGTTTTGTGAACAACATTCCGAGGAAAAAGACTTAATTTTATGCACAGAGTGATTCCCACATGGCCTTATTTTACCCGTGTTTACCGCCTTCCGAGGCTAATAGAATGTCACAGAAGACTTTTCTTCACCTTTGTATCTATCTTATGAAATCTCAATCAATAGTTCACCGTATAGGGTCATCGTTTTGTGTGGAAGAGTATTGACCTCTTAAACCAGATTATAGTAAGATGACAATTACTTCTTATGACAAGAGGTTAGTTAAAATATAACGTTAGTGAGATCATTAGGCCCAGCATTATAACCGTAAAATGACAGGAGTTTAATTATACCGAACCAGCAGAAGCTGCAAATGCGGTTGTATAGTCTTTTAATCGCTTGTGCCGCAGTGCAGTGGAGTCCCGGGCTGCGCCATAGCCGAGTGGTTAGGCCACTCTCCTCTTGCCAAGCATCCCCGGTTCGATCCCAAACGACCGCATATGGGATTTGTGGTGGACAAAGAGGCGCGGGGGTGGGTTTTCTCCGGTTTCCCCCGCCATCGCATACCATCGGTGTTCCATCTTCATTACACGTATCAATGTTATCGCCTGCGGTGCCTTTGTAGTTAAAGTGGAAGTTTTACTCTACAAAAAAAAAAAAAAAAAAAAGTGGAGTCCCGAAGACTGAGAAAAGAATATCACTAATTTTCTTCTTCATCCTATACTTCAAATGCACGCTGATGTTAGACCTACTAATTTAGAGAAAAGGACTGTAGTTGTTTATACAGTTGAAATGAAAATAGGCTGAAATGAACGAAAATATATGGAAACGGTGCAACATTTTTCTCGGGAGAGGTAGGTAAACGTTTGCCAAACAGGAGTATTTTCTCGTAAGTATACAGAACATTTAGGAGGCTAGACGGCAGGCAAACATGGTAAATTAAGCAGAGCTTTATTTATGGAGGCTCTTTAACGGCTGTAGTCCTCAGCACCCATCCTATTTTGGTTGTCAAATACCACTTAATTTTGCTAGGAGGTCTTTTATCATGCTCAGGGAACCACTGGCTTTACTTCTCTTCCGAAGGAAGCCATGCCTTTTTTTATAGTATTAAACGGTGCGACAAGAAACCATGCTACGGATATTTTTCGCCAGAAAAAATCCACCGCCTTCCGCCATACTTAAAATGTACGCGATATATGGGTCAACTGCAATACGTGGTCCCTAGGTTTTCTTTTACGCTCAGTTGTCACGCATGTGTTAAATAGAAAGTTATAATGAAGCACATAGCTTTTAGAACTAATCCCTTTTCATTGCGTGCCGTACCCGGTTTCGAATTTAACAAATATGGTCATCTGCTTCGTACGTCTGTGTCTGTTTAGAATTCAAAGTCCAGCTATTTGTCAAATACCTCTCCGGATGAATGTGTGTTTGGAAGCAATGGCAACGCTAAACAGCAAAACGGACAACACCTTCATTAGCTACGTAAAACACTGTTTCTTAAAATAACTTTTGAACGACAAAATCATTGCGGCCCCCTGCCCAATATTCGAGGAGAAAGTAATTTTTGTGAGATATTCTGTCTTTGTTGAATATGTGGATACTTGTTAGAGGATGTACCACTAGACATTCCTCGAAACATGATGTTACCTAAATAATAAAATAGGTAGCCATCCTGCATACAAGGATGACTCCAAAAGTTTTGAGGATGAAGCCAGTAACAATAACAACATTTTAAAATTTAGATCTAATTATTGCATCGATTTAAGGTATTCTCCACGGTATTCTATACAACGTCTCATTCTTTTAAATCGCTTTTTCGAATAACTAACGCCATTCATTGGAGAGAGTGGCAAATGGTCTTCATAACCATCTAATGCGACGTCGGGTGATTCAAGTCGTTGACCTCGAATGTTTCCTTTTATTTTGGGGAATTGAAAAAAAAGTTGCGTTGTGACAAATATTTGATTCCTGCAGAAATTGGATTGCTGCTAGTACAGTGTGGTCAGAGGTGTCATTGTGATGCAACACATTTCCACGCAAACCAATCTTGCATTTTGTGGTATGACTGATTGTGACTGACGTCATTCTCAAGCGAAATTGCCACAATATGACTACTATTTCAGAACGAACATATCTCGGCAACACTTCTTGCTCACCTCACTCTCCTGGGAAGACCCAGGCCAATGATGTCGTTAATTTGGATATTGTTATATCCAGCTTTCAACACTTGTTACGATGTTAAATATGTTGTTATAACTTCCCTTATCAAGTTTTTCTATTACTTCCTGCCACCATTGCACACGTGCCTGTTTCTGCTCATTTGTGAATTGGTGGGGGATCCAACGACCGCATTTTTTCCTTTCTGACATGAAGCTTTACTGCAAGGATAATGACCACTGCTGCCGATTTCAATGTTTAGGGCTTCTTGAATCTGTTATGTCAATAATAATCCTTGCGAAACATGCGTTATTTTCATCACATTTGGCATCTATTGTAGCCGTACGTTTTGCGCAGTCTTCCTCTTCTGAACTCAGTAAACCATCGATAAATCATGAATTTTGAAGGGCAAAGATTCCCAAATGCCCGATACATTCTTTTAAGTCATTCCCTCTCCCCGAAACATAAAAACATAAAGGATGTTTCGGGTTGAGGGGAAAAAGAAAAGGAAAATGTTCTCGTTTGAGATCCAAACTACCTAATATACGGAGCGCGTACATTGTTGGAGCGCACCCAGGTTTGCACAAGCTAATTTGAACTACAGTCTAAAGCTAGAAAGACCCCATTGGCTTACCACAACTCATTGTAGCGTATTCTCAAAATTTTCAGTGACTCACTACACAAATCGTACCCGGGTCATATTGCATAGGAAATATGCCGGTTGAGGGCTTGTCTGCACAGTCTGTTGCTAAAGTGAATCTGAGATTACCGGAACTTCTATAATTTAGTTTTTCTTGGGCTACATGAGAGATCGTTTACCAGAAATCACTGACAGAAATCACATTCGTGCAACAATGCTATAAACCTGCAATGTTCAGGGTGCGGGAAGAGTTAATGAACCTATAATGAACATCTTTGAGTTTACATTACATCACAACGGAAGCCCCTACAGCGACCAGGGAGTGGGCCACCCACCCTACTGCTCAGTATCCTTCCGTCACCCAGTACATTTACAAATTTGTGGTTGTGCTTTTGCGTGCTTCAATATCCTTGCTTCATCCCGCATCTATTTTAACACCACCATTCATTTATTTACTCTTCCAAATACATTTTGTTGGATAGTCGTGCGTGTTTTTCAAACCCAATTTCTTTTTGAAAGCAGAATGCTGTTTAGTGTTAAAATGCCGTTGTATTTCACGACGAAATTAGTGCAGTGTATGAGCACTGATTTTGGAACCATTAGTGAACAGAGATCCAAAGCATTGCGTATTTTAATATTCTTTGGTCAGTCTTTCGAGACAGTGGAAATGACAAAGGCAGGGAAGAGGTTGTTAGTGCCCAGATGGTTATTTTGCTATAGCCGCCGGTGCAGTCACGCGACAAGTTATCTTCCCCTTTACCTGCCTCAGAAAACTGACCAAGGTATACTAATTAGTAATGTTGCGCTTTTAATAGCAACTTTTGTACGTCATACCGAAGTGCATTTAGGTATTACGCTGTATTTATTTGGAAGGCTTAATATCTTTGGGCTACGATACGAACAAATGATAATCCCGGGAAAAAAAAAGCCGTATCCAAGCATCCCGGACCAGAAAAGAAGCATGGACCTCTGAATCATTTGGTAAATTTCGAACCCAGTAATCAAGGAGATGGGTAATACAGGTATTCACTAATTTGTAGAATGTCGTCATAAGGGCGCTATTTAGTATGAACATGGGTAGATGAATATTTTAAATTATTTTAATAATTGTAGTTCAACTCTGGAGGATAATTCATTTAAAAATATAATTAATAGAAAGACCCTGCGTAATTTGTCTTCGCAACATTGTAAACAGAAATCTTTTAAGATTGGCCGCTTAGGGTCCGATTGACGCTGGCTATAGTTCGGTATGTAGACGGTGACTTTTGAAACAATCCAATTTTCTCCCTCCCCTCCAAAAAAGAATAGTGACAGCTTTTCGTTTGGTTAATAATTTTTACCATGAGAGTGGTCAGAAACCACAGTATTCGATATTGTCTAGGAGATTGCTAATGCAATTATCATTGACTCTCTTGATTAACACAACCGTAGCAGGCAAATGTTCATAAAATAAGGGATGTATCAAAATATCTCAGTTTAGATTTTTGTTTCTTTATTAATTGTATAAAAATGACTTGTGTATAAACACAATCCTGAAAGATGCGATCACAAATGGCCTTGTGAGAATTCATGACTTTAAAGCCATCGACCTGCGAATGTTCACGTAGCCAAGTGGTAGAATAGTGATCACTGATCAAGTTATATTGGTAATCTAGTTTCAGTAAAAACATTATAACTTATTACTGAGCACGAAATGCAATATAACTGAAGCTTCAAGAGTTGCTGCAAATGAAGGCTGAGAAGATTGTACCTGTATTGGCATTGAGATTAGGTCGTGATGAAATCAAAGGGGGAATTCCATGTCAGCGGCCCGGAAGAAATCGCGATGACGCAAGTATTCCTGGATTCGAATCTTGGTCACGACTTGCCCTTAGAAACTTTCCTTCTTAAAGCCATTGCCGATGACTTTATAAAAACTTCATTATCTATTATAATAATGCAGTTGCATTTTGGTACATTCAAATAAAGGATTTGATGTGTAAACTTTGAAGCAATATTCATTGGCGCTTTAGACGGTGTTCAATAACGAGAGCTTATTGCAGCAAGTATACACGGTCTCAACTTTGGAACGAACCATGGAGTATTAAATATCCCATAACAAACCCAACAGAATTCTTTACTAAGCTAGAAACTGCTAGTTTGAGACTTCATTACTTAATAGAAAATGAAATGCTACTATTCAAGTAAGCACAGAAAAGCTAATCTAATACACGCACATTTTCACAATCGTTTAAATAATTAAGAAGAAAACTGAGGATATTTAGAACAAAATACAGCTGATTAGCATGCTATTTATTTTAACTCGCATATTGGCCTTCAGGTGTGACCTAATTCGCCAGCAGGAAAGAGAGAAAATTATTGAGATAGAAAAACACACCATAAAACACATGCCCAGACGTGAACCCAGATCCCCTGCGCCATGAAGCACCAAAACGAGACCCTTTAGCGAGCACGGCCATGGGGATCGGCGATTAGTAGACATCCTTAAACTTGAGCATAAGTTTGGAGGCGCATCATTCTTGGGATATTGAAGGATGTTCCTAGATGATAATTGGGCAAAAGTCACAAATCATGTTACCATAAAAAAAAGTAACAATGGTTATAATGGGAACATGCCACAGCAGCATGTTTATTCTATAAAATGAAATTCCGCAAGGCTCATAAGGAATCTTTCTAGAATTGTAAACGGAAAAAAACGGAGACAAATTCTGTGCTTAAGATATCTACATTTTATTGTGTAGTAAGATTTTTTTCCCGTCTTTTAGGGTTTACGGCTTATGCTTGTCATTCAGAATGAAGAGCTCTTCAGGGCCTTATCCAGAAAATTCAAGATATACATATTTTCATTTGTCGTGAAAATATCGTAAATATTTAGTATTTTAATTAAAAATCGTTCACCATTTTTACTTTCTCCATACGCACTATGTACAAAGTGTATAGAGAAAGTATTGCACTCCACCAAAAATTCGATACCGAGATTTCACCGGAAATATATGTTTTAGGGCTCCAAATATCCAAAAAAAGCATTTTCACAAAAAGGTCCGTGTGTGTGTGTGTGTGAGTGTGTGTGTGTCCGTCCGTGTGTCCGTGAACACGATAACTCAAAAACGAAAAGTCGGTAAAATACCAAACTTAGTATTTAAGTTTAGTATCTTCCAGGGATGCGACACGAAGATTTTGAGAAAAATCCCCCCACCCCCAACTACCCTTAACATGGAA